>SNQN01011256.1:0-19456 GCA_008642245.1 Bassia scoparia | reverse complement strand
GGCTCGGGCTCGGCCGATATCATGTTTTATTGCTATCTGCTACCATAAAATGTAGCTTCAACAATTCTCTCAATTACTTGGTTCTTTGATATCATATATAATCTACCAAATAAGAGAAACAAAAGAGTCAAGTTCTCAGCAAAGACCACAAAATTTTTCAATGTAAGATTGGATTAAACCGAGAGGAAACATTCAATCCATTAAACGTATAAAGTCTATTGTAAATTAGTACTTCCTCTGGTAATCAAATATGTTCATGTAACTAAATTGCATCTTCGGATTGTGAAAAAAGTGTAACTAATTTTGTTACGGAGGTGCGTACAATATATGGGAAATACTCCAGAATAATGTAAAAGTGAAAACAATTAAGGACAATATCACTTCCAAATAAGTATTGAGAGCATATTAAAAAAATAAACTAACGGTTTGCATAGCAAGAGTAAATTAAAAAAAAAAACAAAAATATTCCAAGAATTCATAGCTCGTTGAAAGTATCGTCACCCATAATGAGCCCCACACAATCTACCCAAAACCAATCTTGTTTGTGCTCACCTGTCTACAAACAAACCAGTAAATAAGATTTTAGAGTACAAGAAAGGTACAAATTTATTCAATCATAAACATCCCGATAACATTTAGAACCAATGATCGATCTCTAAACCTAAATTAACAGTCATACTTAAACAGCCCTCAGTTCCATAAAAATGAAATTTGTAGCTAAACACTTCAGGCATCTCATATCCCATCTCAAGTAGATTTTCCCACATGAAAAAAGTACGGCTAATAATTTGCTTAATCTGCAATAAGACCTGAGCTTAACTGATAATAAATTACAGGAGGGCCTCAGGAAGCCTCGTGAGATTCAATATTATCAATAAGTGTTGCAATTATCAGTAAAACTTCATAAAATATTGTATATATTCATTTGAGACAAATGACGCCGACTTAAAAGTTAAAACAGTGATCAAATAAAACAAAGTGAAGCAAGAGTGGAACACAGAGAGGCTCAATAAAATCACTATTACTCCAATTATATTGTTCTAAGCACACTATTTACATCCAATTATAAAACCATCTATATCCGTAAACTACAAGAACTAACTTGTGCTATCACATCACCTATCGAGTACACGATCCACTATACAACATTTTTTCGCAGTACATGATTCGTCTTCGAATGCTTCAGAAAAAAATGCGAGCATGCCTCAGAAATATCATAAACTATCATCCTGAAATAAAAGAGAATGTGTAATATATGAATAAATCATAAGTTTTCTTAAGATAACAAGCCAAAAACTTCGAATGATGATGAGTGACATATTCCTAAACCCTGCTATAAAAACCAAAGAAGCTGTGTAACATACTTTATTTCTTGAAAATTAGAAATAATTTTAGGAAGGAAGCATTGTGGTAGAGATGAGGTTGTAAACTCGTATAATCCCACAATTAGGCTAAGTTGAATTACATGCAGCAGAAGCTATTGAATGATTTCCTTAGTTTCTAATTGAGCATCGCATAAAGAATTTTATAAGTAATCCTTATGAGTTGTGCACTCTCACAGTAGTAAACACACTGATAAGGTAAACTTTGATCATCTCAAAATTTAGGACACGGAACATTATTTGCTAAAAGCAAAGTATATACTTCTGATCAAAACATTAAGAAGACAATCATAACTTCTCGAATCAAAACAAAGAATCAATCATACACTCTCGGAATCACAATAAATACCATGTGGAGTATGACGTGCGTCAACGGTAAAAAAATCATGAGAAAAAAGCCAAAATGCTAACAATAAGAAACTAATACAGAAACACTAATAAGGAAAGAAATGAACTTTCATTAAAAACAGAGAGTAACCAACAAACCTACAAGAAAACTACCCAAAAAACAACAAACCTGTCCCCAATATTGTTGAATTAAAATAAATTGAAACCGACATAAACTAAGTTGATGTTTATTTTATCACTCATCATAGAAGCATCATACATAAAAAAAAATTTAAATGACCAAAATTACATGAGACCTCAAAACAAGAAGACCACAATTACACATTCGCTGTATGCAAAACTGTACATGGCAACATGAACAAAAAAAAACAAATCAAAGAAGGGAGTCCAAATTTGCTCCCCAATGGTCCCTGCTCAACTTGCATTAGGCTTACCATTGAATCGTTTGGCAGATTTATAATCTACATATATATGCGGGGTAAATAAATCATCAAAATACAAAACACGAAGGACAACACAAGCTTCTCGGTGCTAAAATAAAGAATTTAAATCGCATAAGAATTGTGACATCAAAACAATTTATCTTAAATAAAATGTATCAACACGATGACTCACAAGGGTACCATATATTCAAAAGCTTGAACCTTGATAAATCCAAACAAAAAAAGATTAATTAAAAGAGAAACTACGTACATCTAAGGCACGAATTGCATCAAGTGAATCCTTTGCATCGAATCGATAAAAATAGCCCGGTGGCCTCGAGCAACCCACAACCTGCATTATTTCGCCATTTGCAACAGTACAAAATCAAACGAAAAATCGATTAACTATAGCACAAAGAAATCTAAAAGCAAATTAAATCAGAACATTCAAACATCAACAAATTATTAAAACAACTCTCGAAAACCTCAAATTTCGTATACCCTTGAAAACCTAGCCTCAGTCATAAAATAACAGCTCATTTTACAAAAATTAGGGCAAAAAGATTGACATTTCAATAGCGTAAAACAAATACATGATTTGTGCATCTCCCAAATCAGAAAACCGAACTAAACAACTAACAACTCAACTTAACCAATATCTTCCGCAAAAAACCACGAAAAAACTAATCCTAAAGAAATCAACAAGAACACCTCTAGGTGATACGCTCAATGGTTAAGACCTGAATGCCAAAATACAAAATAGGGCCTCTTACTTGTTATCTTATAAGATGAAATAATAGAAATGTAAGTAGTGAGGTATGATATCACAAATGAGTGAGGTCAGAAACTTCTTTTTTATTCAAATACCTAAAGAAAGTTGACTGAAAATACAATGATTTTCCCTAGTGCAATTTCATTGACAATTCCAAATAAGCTCTGAATATGTACGACAAAACTTGAAATACTACAACGAGTGAAGACTAACACTTTATCTAACTAATCATATCATTCCAAAACAACAAACTATGACATATTAGACATATAAATATCAAAGCAGAATCCGATCGAGCAACAAACACGAAGGTCAACTGAAATGGAGAGAATATACGACAAACTGCGCGCAACAAGATTAGGGCCTCGTTAATTAGTTACGGTTGTTGAATCTGACGTACAACTAGCATTTCACATCAAGAACTCAAATCATAATTCAAGCCAAAATGTGGAATTGTTACACAGTCAAAAACAAATCCAGGAATACTCAACGCGACGTGGGTAGGGATTAGCTGAGAAAGGAATAGTTCATATAGGAGACAACTTCAATTAAACATGAATCAAAGAAAGAGCACTTCACATCAGAATTAATAAATGAGAACAGGAATGAGCAACTAAATCTGACGAGTAGGCGCGATGTTGGATCCAATACTCGTCTAAAAAGAACATATTTGCCATCTGGTAGTCAGATTAGGCACTAAAATGAAAAAGAGTGAGAAGAGTAGCAGAATCTCTAAGCTTAGAGCACATAGAGTGACAATGGGAGATTTTAAGGAAGATAGAGGAGGTGCATTTTACCTGGCTAGGGAAGGAGAAAGCTATGGATAGTACTAGCAAGGTCTCGTGGCATGAGCGATTTGAGCTATTTTGGTGAGGTAGTCTGAGGTATTGAATCGCGTGCATGGCCTTGGTGGACTTCGTCTGGGACAAATCCGTTACAGCTAAATAATTTTGACTAGAGGAACGACATAATGGTTTCTTTTGTCTCAGCTTATGTATTTGTGGATGTACTCTGGGTTAATGTGCAAGAATTTCGGTGACTTTACCATATGTGCTGTAGGGTAGGTGAAAGGAGGCGCGAGTGTCCCGCGCTCGTCAAATCTAACGATCAATTGCACGTCGAAATTCGCTATGTTTGAGCTCAGTCAGTTATATATCAGACTTTTCACCATCTGTACTATTGAACATATTAGAAGTATCTTGATCATCATTTTGATATTCACGAATATTATGGATCAATATGTCATAGCATACATAAAGGTTGTTAACGAGAAGTTGGTCCTACAAAATGTCCACTTACCTTAAGATTTCACCTATGAAGATGATACATACTAATTACATATTTATTAAATGTGAATTTTAACTATTCATTTCACGTTTTTTATTTATCTTTAATTTGTCGTAATGTGAAAATGTAACAATTGTGCATAGACAGATTTGATATTTAGAGTATATATAATCAAAGTAAGTTGTTTAAGAGATATGATATTTCTATTCTAAATGATTGTAACAATGAAAGTATTGCAAACTAAATAACAGTCTAAATAATGACAAATCAAAATAACTTTAAGTACTTTGAATTTTTGCACAATGGCATGAAGTATTAAAGTATTAATTTGAAATCGGATGTATCTCTGAGTTCAAAACATGTAGATAATTAGTATTATAATCGTTACAATTGAATTGTTCATGTGCTTTAGGCTCATAATCCAGTGAATAATTTGTGTAGGCATATATAAGCGTATCAATTCACTATATAGTCATGTAAATTCTGATTGACTAAGTAAAAGTACACATATTATCTGACGTAATTATATTATTCTACAATTTTTCAAATTTTATCTTTTTTACTAACGCAACTGAATTATGAATAACGATGAATCGATATCAAGCTCAAAAACCACCACCTGATGAATATCAGATCAAAGAAAAGATTACATTTGATTCACAAATCATATAATTATTATTGTTTGATACGCGCACGGCGGTCAAATCTGGAGACACTAAATATACTAGTAAAACTCTATCGTCCATTAAATCAATACATAATGCAGTTAGATAACATATCTCAGAACATAAAAATTAAACCTGAAAACAGCTTAACGCCACTCCTTACGAGACTCTTCAGATCAAATGGATGCCACTTTCACACCCCCATAGCAAAAAACCAAATCATTAGAAGGGTTTATTCTATTTTTCCCCTTCCAGTTTTCCCTTCTCACACTTTCTTCAACATTCAAAAAAGAAAAGAGATTGATAAGAAGAAAGATCGCGCCTGCCATGTTGTGTGTGCCTGCTACCGCCCCGCGACGCCACCCGACCGCTGCCAGCTGCCCAGACCACTGTCATTTCTCCTCCCTCTTCTTTATTTTTCCTCTTGTTTAATTCATGTCTTAACTTTCTTGAATCTTGTAAAATTTTTCAAATCTTGATTGAGGGGGAGAAAATCCGTGCCACTGTGCTCAAATATTGGTCGAAATGATCCACGGGGCAAACGCTACAATTAAATATCGACCAAAAACGTACGGAGAAACCGACCGTTTCCACACCAAACGTAGTAAGGAACGCTCGAAAGCATGAGAATGACAAGTCGTCACTCACAAGCCTGTGTTGGTTTTGAGGGATCCTGCCTATAAATACCCAGAAAAAACAAGGAAAAACACACTTTTCTCTAAGCATTATTGGGAATAAACTCCCAACTACTTGAGAGCATCTCTCACAGTTTCTCTCCTAGCTGCACTTTTTTCCTAACATCCATATTACTAAGCATCGGAGGAGATAATCCAAATAGAATTATTCTCCTTGTGCAGTTGCCAGGCAAGCTTTACAAGCAGGAACAGCAAGCGCTATGAACCAGGAGATCGGATATAGCCAGGAGACTTCTACGTACAAAGAAGGACAGCTCCGAGTAGCATTGAAAGGGATCCTCCACCCCCCTCTCACCGAAAAGCTAGGGAAATTGTACCGGACCCTCCGCCAATTTAATTTGCTAAACATTTGCGCCGACTGTGGGGAGGCAGTCAAAAAGTGCTTCTAGGATGATGACCATACGAACACTAGGCATCCACACCTCCTCCTCAGAGACGAGAGATACGCCAACGGCGGGACGAGAGACGTGAATCACTCACTTAATTTCAAAGTGCCTTAGAGCAACACTGACCTGTCGCTAGGATCTTGATAGTAGTACGTCTCACAGTGATACTTCAAGGATGAAATTCCAAGGGAAGTAGATGAGATTTGGCTCGTTCTCCCATGCAGGATGAGTTGAGCATGAGACTGCACGCCTCCAAAAGCGAGAAATGCCCGCTTTTTGAAAAAAGCCCTTGCCAGCAGGCAATTTCTAAGGGTGATGCAGTGAGCTCCTTGCCAAGTCTGCAAGCTGAGTACAATACTCCCGTTCATTCCCAGCTTCAAGACCTATCAAGGTAAAAATCCAACCCAAAAGTTAAATTGTGTTCTGATGTCACGTTCCTTTGGAACGAGAAAAGAGCCAGGCAAGGACGTATTAGACTCCTAGCCTACCAACACGATCAACAACCCCACCAAGGCACGTCTGCCAAGGTGCCCCCCTTATAAGTTTGATGAGTCTATGTAGAGGACGACGTCGTCTTCTCGCGAGAGCTAAAAGACGTCGAGGACTCTTATGAAAACAGGGAGCAGGATCGAAGAAGCTTCTCCATGGATGCTCGAAAGAATCATGAACCAAAGGACGGAAACCAAGAGACAGCTATCCGACAGAGAAACGTAGAAGCTTAAGCAAGTCCGTCGGTATGATAAGCAATCTTGGACTGGTCTCGCCAGTGTGCACGACCCTCCCACTTTTGCTTAGAACAGCATGGTCACTCAAATCACCATCTGGTCCAGAGCGATCCACTTTCACTCAGCATGAACCGAGGTTAGATCCCCCAATGGGGGGTGCATGCAAAGCGGTACTCACCTGATAGGCGGTCTAGGCAATATCCACGTTGACTAGGGATTGCAACGTTTCCCTAACTGACAAACCCCTTTTCTCCATCGTATCCTCATGCGTACGCACGTCCCAGAAGATCAAGTTCTCATCTATTGATCTATGAGGAACTACTGACCTCAGGTTGATCACCTGCAAGGTACGAAGCATCTTATTGCTAACACGCTCGCGCTGATGAGCACTTGGTGCAAGTATTTTAGTCATCTAAGGATTGGCACAAAGGTTAGTGCCCTCCAACGTGTTTACTCCACAACTTCAACGAGTTTGGATTTTCATTCACTCATCCATTCAGTGGCACACGCCGAGCAGAAAAGTAGCCTCACTGGTAGGATTCAAACAACGACCTAATGAAGTGAGGAGCTATGTCAAGCTCTTAACAAGAAACTCTCCAAATTCTAACTTGCCAGACGGGTGATCGGACAACTTTCTAGTCGGACTGATGAGAACGCCATTCAGAGTTCAAATGTCAGGAACGGTGGGGACCTGAACGAGATGATAGAGAGGCCGAAGCATGTATCCACGCCGAAAGATTGGTGCCGTCAAAAGGCCTAAAGAAAGCTAACTCCTCCCTCCTCAAACACTTAAAGCAAACCAGGCACACCGAAGCCGGTGGCATGACAAGAAGTGGTCTGGCACCTGAGACATTAAGGAGGAGGACATCACAAAAGGGTTTGCCATGAAAAAAAGAAGTTCAGCTATACCCCCACGTTGATGACACTAAAGACTCTCCAATGTCTAACAAGGAAGTGAGCCGAGATGTTCACATTACGATGCCTCCCCAATCAAACCAGAGATGGACAAAGAGGACAAGTCCAAGTTGCAATATCACAAAAGACCGGACATGTCACTGATGATCTGTTATACCTGTGCAGTCCACATGATCGCTGCCATCAAGCAGGTAAAGAAACATTTATAAAAAGATTCTAAAGAAATCTCCTTCTAACGGAGGGTGCCCCACAGATGAAGGAGCATCTGACTCTGAAATCGTCACACGATTTTCCGGAGGTTCGCTGGCAGGCGGCCAATGCCAAGGTCACGCTGATTATGTCAGCTCCTCAACAAGTTATGCTCCTGGATAGAGGAGTAGGAGGAAGTTCCCAAACTCCATCTGCGGAAAGGATCGGGGAGTACACCCCATATTGACCCTCTCGTTCGGATGAAAGTGGCTGAGAGTAGCGTTCCCGCATTTCTCATTGACACGGAAGCCTCCTCCGCATATATAAGCTCGAGTGCCTTCAGAGCTAAAGTATAACGATGAGACGGTGTTAGTGCCATCCATAATCTATCATAGGTTTGGTGGTTCATCAGCCAGTGGAGTGGTCACTCTCACCATCGTCGGCTTGCGAGAAAATGTTTGAAGGCATTTGGCGATCAAGTTCTTAGTGGTTAAAATATGAACAAGCCTACTAACGTCATCATTGCAGGCCAAACCAATGCTTCGAATTCAGTGCGTGGCACACACTTAATGTATGATGAAATTCATCAGCGACGAGGGAAAGGTGGCACAATTTATGGAATAAGCAGTGCTCGAGAGCTACCGTACCACAGTCAAGCACTGCTGGGCAAGGATACGATCTTAACGTGAAGAGACTTCAAAACAGAGTCTCAAGAAGAGAGTCTAGCGAAGTAATGATGGTTATGGTACCCACCAAGAGATGATGCACCGATCCAGCGTTTGCGCCTCTATTCTCGGCCAGGACTAGAGGGCCGAACAAGAGATTTGATGTCGATCCCACCTTCCAGAGAACGGTTAAGGAGGAGATGCATGAACGATAAGCTGGGCAAAGAAGTCAAGGACTTGTTGAGAGAGTACAAGATGTTTGGTCACAAGAGGGAGCCAGGCTGGACCAAAGATCACCCAACAGTCTTGATGTGACCACCACTTTCAAGCAGTAAACAAAGAAAGAACCTGGGTCCGTCCGAAGCAACGGCAGCCGACAGAGGAGTTAAAAGTTGCTGACACGGGATCCGTCCTGCCTACCAGTGGTGGCAAATGTGGTTCTAGTCAAACCCAATGGACATGAAAATGTGTGTGGACTACCAGATCTGACAATGGCTTATAAAATAGTTCCCACTCCAAAGACACAAGCCTAGTAAGATTCTACAGCGGGGCACAGCATGAGCTTCGTTATGCTATTCAGATTCATTCAATCCCTCTTAAGAGAAGACCAGAAAAGACGCTTGTCATAACAATGGGTTTTGTAAGGAAGCCATGGCTAAGAACGCCCCCTCTACCTCCAAGATGTGTAAAAACATCTCGCTAAGCAGTTGGAGGATAGAAGCCTTCATGATGACATGACAAGAGTAAAAAGGGGAAATCATGCCAGAGACCTTATGAGACATTCGACACATCACGACAGTTTTTGCATGAAATTAATCGAAGAAGTGCGCTTTGGAGTAACTCTGGAATTCTGGGGTTCTTGGTGACGAAAGAGGTAATTGAGCTACCCAAAAAGTAAAGCTGTTTGGACATGCAAATCGCCACAAATGTAAGGAGCCAGACTAAAGGTGTCTAAGCGGCGCTGGAATTCCCCCAAAACTGGGGATAAAGTCAGATTCTTCAGGCAATCAAGAAGAGTGCATAGTCGATGGAGCGAAGAGGCATGAACTGCCTTTGTCAAGTGAAGGAACATCACCTCCCTTCCAAGGTGGTGAGCCCTATGGAAGGAAGACCTTGTATAGTATGCTCGGTCTCCGAACATGCTTGTCGGCAAGCTAGCCGAAAGGGAGGAGCAATGCGGTTACTTGTACCAGTCTTCAAGACGGAAATGCGCTATCACATCTGAAAGTTTGGCCTGGCACATCATGAGCAAAGCGCCTTACTGCACCACAAGGATCGTCATCTACACCGACCAGCCATCAAGCAACTATACAAGCGAGCTTCGGAAGGATGCTAAATGGGCGATAGTAAAGGGTAACCTAGGTAACCAAGGGAACCTAAGGGGCAACCTTAGAGGATTTATTGTGGACAATACCAGACCTCTCCAGCCGAAACGTCAAGCGACGTGGGACATTATTGTAGACTGGTCATCATTCAATAATGGATTTGGCAAGGATCCTTCAAAATCACCAAAGGGATACAATTCGAATATCATGAGACCAAACTCCACAATGAGCTGAGTATGAAGCTTGGGCAGGGGACCGGATGTGCAAAGCGCTGGGCACGAAAATGATGCTAGTCAGATTCTCAGCGGTGGGAGTCAATTCAATGGTGGACGAGCCAGGGATGAGAATATGGCCAATACTTGGAATGTCAAGAACTGGCTCGCGGTTACAAGACTCTCCAGGTCTTCTTTAGGAATTCAAAATCAGCGGAGTATTGACTGATGTAGTATGTCTATTTCCACAATCGGGGAAGCACCTGGATGGACGGATAGAATACATGTTAAACGTATAATCACCCCTCGATCAGCAAAAAAAGCTAGGTATGTGAAGCGGCAGATACGTGTTGTATATTGGAATGACCAGCTCTACAAGAAATCTTTTTCCAACCTTGCTCAAGTGTATCACTCAGAGAAAGGAAGAAGGTTGGATGATATCACCAAGGCCAGTTTGGCTTCATATGGGCAAGCTTACTGAAAAAGATTTTCGAACGGATATTATGGCCTACCCTTAAGAGAAGATGCGCAACTGTCAAGAAATGTCACAATGTGCCAGATTCACGCTCAGCATCCACACAGCAAATCAAGTATCCCGGCTACACCTCTGCCGTTTGCCAAGGGGTGTAAATCCTTGGGCCTTTCCCGAACGTCCGGGCCAAAAGAAACTTTGGATGGCCGTGGATACTACCAAATGGGTAGAGCTGAGCCAATGAGAAACATGAAGGGCCGACTCAAGGGTTTAACCAGGAACATTATCACTGGTAGGCGTCCCACAATCTACTCGTCTTTGACAGGTTCTCAATTGATTCCAAATCTCACCAACTGCTATCCAGACAAGGAATACCGACTTGCTATAGCAACCCACAAGCCAAGGACAGGTTAGTCTTCAAAAACTCAGTACATGGGTAAGAAGAATTTGGACAATGCAAAAGTCATGGTGATGATTGTACAATGTGCTATGGCTATCCGGACAACGTGAAGAACTTAACAGGAGAACCCATCAACCCTGTCTTGGTGGATCCGTATGCGATTGAAATGTATGCAACACTTGCGGGTATGATGTCACCTGAGAAGGAATTGGAAGCCATGAAGTGTAACCTTGACCTCCTTCTGGAGATTCGGGGCAATGCCCTCGCAACAGATATAAGTTAAGATGTCCGAGAATACAACAAGCGCAACATAGGCCCTCCAATTTGGAGACTGTGTTGAGAAATCCTGGTCCGCATTCGCATGCAAAACGACGTTGCGAGCTCATCGTTGGAAAACGATGGAAAATGATCGCACAATCTGCGACCGGCAACTACGACGTGCAGCTTACGTTTGTGAAAGAGAAAATGGCTCGCACAAATCTACTAACCAAGGCAAGTTCAGTCGAGCTTACCGTTTTGTAAAAACGCTCAAAATTGACTTGCACGTCAGCAAATTAATTGAAGGTGCGACTCGAGGGTTAAATCTGCGACTTTCCTATCACATTCCAGTTAAGGGCATGAGATGATTGAGTTGAATGACCCCCTGCTCAGGCGCAAGTCAATAAATCTTCGAAACTATAAACTTGGACATTCGCACTAAGAAGAAACATTGCTAAGGAGGGTTGGCTGGCAATGAACGTGATCCACTTTGTTCGAGTGAATCCACGACCAACAAGGACACATGCACACAGGGGCAAGTGGACAATAGTTCGATAGAGCTACTCAGAATTAACTTGAAGTGGAACTATCAGAACGAATAAACGGCGAAGTAGGGACTTGGAAGCAAAAAAAAAAAGCTACAGCAGAACTGCGAGAAAATTAGAAACATGAATTTAGGCAGAAAGCTCTATTCAGATTGAAGAAAGTAAGGTACAAAGCTCAAGCAAAAAAAAATTATTTCTGGCGAGGCCAAACTTGTAAAATTAGATAATTAAGAACAATAAGGTACACAAATACATATGCCAAGCTGGCGAACAAAAAGCAGGCGAGAAGGAGTACTGAGCGAACTCAGCAATTTCGCATCATCATGTTTTAATGTCGACGTGCCATCTTGACAGCATAGTCACACCATTTTTTGCGACGCGACATAGTCATTTGCTCCCTCCTCTCGGCTAGCTCGCACGGCGAGCGAGCATCGCTGAAGAAGAACCATCTGAAGTCGATCTATGGAATGTAGAATCGATGTAATCAAATGAAGTCTTCTCGGCAAAGAGCCTTGGCTCTTATGGAGTTCAGGCATTTTTTGATGATGTTCACACCTCGACATAATCGAGTCTTCCTCGAAGCAGCGAGAATGGATAGCTCTTCTTCGAGGACAACAAAGCCAAGCCCCATCAAGCTCGCATTTCCTTCGATGCTGAATTTGTAGCCTCGCGAAATTGGTCGTCTGCCCTTCAGAGCGCAGCTCCTTGCTGCTCTCAGCAAATGAAGCAAGGTGAGACTTGACCTTTGCCTCAACCTCGCCAATGCCTCTTTCAATGAGGCATCTTCAGCAAGCTCGCAACAACTCTTGTCAGTTCGCCTGGACAGCTTGTGACTCGCTCCTCTTCTGCTATGCAGACTTGGACAACCTTGTTTTGTAGGAGGAGTGGACCTCCAGTGACTTGCGGTAGTCCTTGACCGCATGAGCTGTGACAAGAGTGGGAAGTAGCCTCTCATCGACCTTGATAGCAAGGTCTCTGCGAGAGGTATCAGATCCTGGTACGAACTTGTGTGGCTCGCGGTTGGCCTTCGCATGGCCTTCGCGACGCCCATCCACGCACCATCACTGAAAACTGTGCGAGCAATGTGTCAAAATGCGCAAGGACTATACTGTAAAAAATTAAAAGAAGTGGGAACTTACATCGGCGAGTCACTCATCGCCTTACACAGGACCCAACCCGTACCTGCGAGCTATTTACACTGTAGCTTAGCAGATGACTCCTGGACTTCTGGTACCTTGTGATGGTTTGTACAGGCTGTAAATATTGGAGATTGAACGGTACAAGCTACTAGGGTATGAAAATTTTTAACGGACTCTACTATGGGCACATCTGTATGATTTTCAGTTAAGATTTAAGAAACCTGAAAATGTCTCACTAGCAAAAAAATGTATATTTCGAGATTACTATAGATGGCGGGGTTTTACAGCTGCAAATACATGTGAAAGCTTCATATAACAGATTTGAATGTATTTTTTCAAGGATGGATATATGGAATGTCTTTATATGTTCGCTAAAAGAATTCATATAATTTARATTTGCCAATAAATGAGCTAGAAATAATGTTGCCTTTTGTTCTAATGGTTGAGAGCTATCTATACGATTACATGGAGTTACAAGAGCTTAGTCTGGTCAAAGGCCTTTATGGTTGAGATTGGACTGTTATGTTAGAATTATTAGTAAAGAGAAGTGATCTTTTAGTAAACCAAGACTTATAAAATCATAAAAGGAACGATGCACTATAAAATTTTAATGTGAGGAAATTGTAAAGTGATATAGACAATGCTTTGGTGTGAGAGGAAATAATATTTAATTAGAATAACACATAATCTTAGCTATGATTGTAATTAGCAAACTTTAATTAATACTCCATCCGTTARGTTTTACTTGAAACAATTGAATATTTTACCTTCGATGTATCAAATTAAATTTAACTAACAAATATTGACGCATTTCGAGGTTGATATTTAACAATGTAATTGAGAGAACTAATCAAAATAATTTTAAGATACTTAAGTTATAATCTCTATGTACATTTGTCATTTAAATTTAGGAATCACTAAGAAACTTGTGGTTTTCTCCCTTCATTGTGGTTCTGTCCCTTTACTTTCTCTTTAAGCAAATGTTTTTTAAAGACCTTATTTTCATCCATCAAGTTTATGTATAACGAAACACTCATTTTTAAAAAAAAAAAAAAAAATAAGGGATTGAATCATTGTTTCCAATTTTTTTTAAAAGTAAGGGATTGAATCATTGTTTCGCTTGCATTTATTTGATTCACTATTATTATGTAACATTGAATGATGAATAATTAGTCATATATAATTTTACACTTGCATTTAGCACACCGTCCGGGGCACCACGCACATCGCGCGCGGTGCAACGGCTAGTATATTTAAAACTTGGCATTTGCTTAAAATATCGACACTTGGCGCTCATTGATTGGATTAAATAAAAATATTAAAAAAACTCACATAAATGTAAAAAAATAGAAAAATCTATCACGTAATTTAACAAATTAAAAAAACCATAATAGTTAAAAAAACAAATAACAATAACAATAATGTATAGTTTATTTCTTCCCAAAAGGTGCGTTTGAACAGGAAAATCAGAAACCAATGCTCCATTTTCACATGTATTGTTATGGTTAATACTTTGATATTTCTAGGAAAAAAACAGTAAATTTTTCTTTGCAACAAAGGTATATTGTTCTCCCTTTTGGTTTACTTCTTGCACTTCGCACCATTGTGTGTTACTAACAATTCCTTCCAAAATTTGACAGGAAACAATAGACRTGCAAGTTGATCACACAATCCCAATTACACTTTACGTTTGTATTTGAAAGATATATTGTGGTAAGCATATAAATGCATTTTAAAGTAAGAACATAAATTTAGAATAACACATTATTTTTGGGTTTGAGTATTGTGTGTGTAACAAATTTATTGTTAAATCTATAGTAAATTGATAACTTGATATGCTGTACATTACAACTACACATTAGTGATGACCCTGAATGTCTGTGTAGTAATCAGCCATTTTTAATTGTTGAAGTTTGATTTTTGCTTTTGATGGCTTTTATTAAGTCAATTATTAACTTTGGTAGATATGTGATGAGTAATGAAGGAACAATTAAAAAATACTCTGTTTTGGCGAATTTTATGATAATTTCAAGGAAACCCACCTTCAACAATTGTTTGATTGTTAAACAATTTGACGGTAAACAAAAATAAATCTTTATAACAGTTAAATCTTCTAATTAAATGACCAGAGTTAACGAACTTACTTGAATGAACCAAACTTGATCATACACTTATCTTTTTGTTCTCAGCATGTAGCTTTTCCTCTTGTATTTTTGTTATAAACTACCATAATCATAATCGAAATTGGAGAACATTAGAGGTTCCCAATGATGTACGGATTTTATTATCGCTTTTAGAGTCTTTTTATTACTTATTTTCGTAGTTTTAGTTAGTTTGTCTTTGTTTTGAGTCTTTTTCCTCATCTTCTTTCTCTAACCTCTAACGGCCGCTTTTAGCGTTTTTTGCCACATTTCTCTTCTGTTTTATCGTTACAGCACCATTTGATGATCATGTTAGGAGTTGTTTTGACACACTTTGGATTGTTCGAGCTCGATATTATGATTCGCGTCACCTTTGGTAAAGTTTAGGAGCTTTTGGGCACTTTCGGATGTGTTAGGCACTTCAATTGAGCATAACTTTCAGCACACTTATCATTTTGATGTGATTCCACTTGGAGGTGAAAGTACGTCTTGATAGCTTCGAACGAATGGTCATATGCCTGATTCCGACGTAAACGAAGAAGTTATGGCCGTTTCTTTCCATGATCGCAGTCCAGTATGCGCCAGTAGCGCCTAGTAGCGGCCTACTCTGCTCCGGATTTGCTTTCTCGGCTTTTCTATTTCTTCTTTTTTTTACCTTTTCTTTTCTTGGTTTTGGCTGGTTGTATTTCACTTGTTGCCTTGGAAGCCCACTCTCATTCTACATGTACACTTTTGCTTTTTCTCTCTCTTAGTTTTAGTTCATTTTTGCTTTCACATTAGAGTTCACTATTCATCATCTTCTCCAAATTCTTTTACACTTTGAAAGCTTGTAACCTTGGAATTCTTGCACCAAATTTATATTCAAGCTCTAGTAACTATTCTCTATCTCTTGCATTTCTTTAATTCATTGGTTAAGTATCTATGAATTGCATTTTTTTGGTTTTTATGAGATTTTCTTAGTTTACTTGTTAACTTTTAGATCTTGTTGTTTAGCTTGTTAAATAGATGTTATTATGTTTTTAAGCTGTGTGAGTAGTTACTTGCTAGGGTTGGGTGAACCCTCATTTCACCATGTACACCATGCATTGCTTGAGTTTTCTTGGTTTGACCATGACTTGTGTATTTAGGAGGTGCAATATAATTGCCATTGATTGATCACACTGGTAAGTTTTTCTAGGGACCTTAGACGAAGGAACGAGAGTTGAACTTCGGTGCCTCCTAACTATTTAGATGAAACATGAGAATAGGCGCGGATATTTAGGGGTTACTAGCTTCCGTCTTTTGTGCTAAACCGAGCTTGTGACCAAGCCATGAGAATAGTCTTGATTGCAAGTGATGTTCTCCTAGCTAGCTTGAGAGAGTGTTGAGGACCTTTGAAAGTCTCCCTTGTCGGTTAACCGTCTAGAATGCCTCGTGCTTGCGTTTGGTTGTTACATGGTTTTGCGAAATCCCAATCCTAGTGCCTTAATTGTTTGTTATTCTCTCATGTTAATAGTGTTTGTGACCACACTCTTAACTTTGTTCATGGCTTAGCTTGTCGCTTCGATAACTAGTCGGTGCTTAACACGTTTTTCCCGTGGGTTCGACCCTTGCTTGCCCTTGCTAGTAGKTTAGTGAGARCGAGTTAGGTTTTATCTTTGGTAGCCACAACGACAGGCTATCACCAAACTAATAAGAATTTTAATGAGACACATACAGCTTGATTAGAATAACATATACAAGGTCACGTTAAGAGGAAATATACAGTGAAGTTAAATCCCTTTGTTAAATATATAGAAGCTATATTCTTTTTTTTTTTTGAAGCTATATTCATATTATCATATGTATTACCACATTATTTTGACATTATTTTTTTTTTTTTGAAGGGAGAAGCAGCTTAGTTATTATTAATCGAAGGCAAGTCACAAGCTACAACATCCATCAACCAGCTAAGGAAATCCCCATGCCAAACCTTGACACTAGAGGCCACTAGCGCCCACTGGGCAAGGCGATGAGCCACCCCATTACAACTACGAGGACAAAACTCGAAGGAAACAGACTCYAAAAAATCTAACATGGAAATAATGTCATCAACAATCAGTTGAACCAACCCGCACCGAGTAACCTCTCGTCTAATTGCTCGAATAACAAGAAGAGCATCACCTTCAAACACCACCTGTTTCCACCCCATCTTACGTGCCTCAAGAATAGCACACCGAGCTGCCGCAACCTCYGCCAATTCAGCCTCCCAACTCCTCTGTTCAGGACACGACCCAGCCAAGAGCACCTCCCCACGATTATCCCGAGCCARAAAMCCAAAGCCAAAGCCAAGACAATGACTCCTYACCGCGACGTCAAAATTAATTTTTATGTAGTCCGCAGCAGGGGAGTCCATCCCAATCCAGGAGCACTAGCCCTCGGACCCCCAACAGCCGCAGCCCCCATAGCTTCACTATAATCACGCAACCAGTCACGTGCCCCCATAGCTTCATATGGGAATTGGGTTTTAAGGTGGGAATGGGAATAAGATTAAATAGCTTCTATTTCCCAAGTTTTATTACCTAGTGGGGGTAGGTAATAAAATTGAAGGAATGAGATTATTTAATGAAAAGACTAAAATAACTCAATCTATTAATTGATATAATATCCTACACCATTTATAAAATGGTGAAAAAGTAATTTTTAAATTTAATCCCTATATAATCCTACATACCAAACATGAGATTTAAAATTCCTCAATGTTAATCCCAATGAAATGCCAAACAAAGAGTAGGGACTATTTATTGKATTCCCACATTCTAATTTCCATTTCCACTCCGATCCTATATTCCCCAAATTCCTATTCCCACATGCCAAACACCCCGCCTAGGTAATAAAACATGGGGAATTCATGCCTTTTTATTCTCATTCCCCTTCCCTTATCTAATCCCATTCCAACATAACAAACATGGGAATTAAGCTTTAATGGAAATAATATTCTCATTCCCACCTTCAATTCCCATCTACCAAACACCCCTAAGCGTGTTGATGCTTAATTTGTTATGTATATTTTCCTTTTTTATTTTAATAGCATTAGTTGCACGGGGGTGAGAGGCTTATAACAGAATTAATATACTTCGTACATTTGAGTTCTCTCTCCTCCACAAATCCCTAATACCTCAAACCCTAAATTTCTCGGACCACCGCACCTCGCATCCTCATCGGCGCCATCACCTGRRAGGTTTMTCTCTTGAAAAAATTCTCTGAATTGCTGGAAGTTTTAGCGTGGAATTATAACTAATACTTGGTCGAATTTGTTGTCTAATTTGTGCGAAATTTGGTTCTGATTTTGATGTTGAATCTCCTCTGTAAACGCTCAATTTTCTAGGGTAGAATTGCTGTTTAGGTTGAGCAACATTTGTACGTGAATTTGTTGTCAAGTTTGCGTGAAATTTTCGAGCTTGATTGGTTGCGATTTACTTTGAAAATTGGTTAGATTATTAAGTCTAAAAATGCATAATGTCTGATGTGTTTCATTTCAGGGGCTCAATCTTTTCATTATGAATTTGTGGATCAACTAGTATTTTGGCCGGCCATACTTTGAATTACACGTTTTTTATAATACATAATAAGTACAAATTAATTTGTATGATTTTTTTGTGAAAACTACAATTATTTCTACACAAAATTTATTTAAATAACTCAAGTATGCTTACATTGCAGAAAATTTATGTTTCATACATTTGATAACATCATAATAATATTAAAATGAATAAAATCAATCATAAAACATATTTTTTAACGTTTTATTAATTGTATTATAATGAAATTCAAAACAAATATGACATTACAATTATATTATCAAGAGAAAAATTAGATAGATTGATAAAATTATTTAATTAATTATGATATTATTTATTTAAAATAAACTATTGTTATCTTGTAACTAATCTTTGAAAAACACCAAACATTAAATATTTTATTAATAAAGATATAATAAAATTGTAGTACGATTTATGTAGCGAGTGATTAGCAAAAGTCATAAATAGAATAAACTAACTATTAGATTGAGTGGATTTTTTTTAAGTAAATAATTTATGGAAGGGAGTAGGAATGTTTAAAATTTTTGATCGTGTATACATCGTCGATCTAATAAATTCGGATATATGATCAATTTTTAAGATTTCAGATACGAGTATATAAATAGGATATCCTAAAAATTAACAGATCGAATTAAACATTTTTAAAACTATACGGATGTGAAATATGATTTTTTATTAAATGATAAATAATACAGAAAAAAAAAAAAAATTAACAACAAAGGTATATATGTATTACACATATATATATAATATCGACCGGAATCGCGTTATAAATTCATAATATATATATATTTATATAATTAAGTAATATTATATTATATTATATAGTTTATATAGAATATTATATATATTATATCTGTGTGTGTGTTGGTTATATTGTATATACACACCACACATATTATATATAGGTATTAATTATATGAATTATACGCGATCGTCGGTCGTTGGTAATG
>SNQN01011255.1:7257-19459 GCA_008642245.1 Bassia scoparia | reverse complement strand
TTGTGTCCTCGTCGATAGTTATGCTTGTAAGTCTTCATGTAGTTTCATAAACCTCAATATAAGACGCTGTTGGCATGGTTCCACCATCTCTTACTGGGTTTATGTGAGGAACTAGCTCCGAATAACCATTGCTTGGATCTACTGATGTTACAAGAGGGGGGGGGGTGATTGTAACTTAAGGGAAACTAAGCTTTTTGCGGAAATAAAAACTGCTTAAAAGATAAGACGCAAAGAAAGTCACGCATGTTCTTTGTATTAAAGTTCTCACGTTAACACAGAAACTCTACCTATCGCCACTAATCAATTGTACAGAGATAAACTTATAGGACTTTAAAGTATAGCGCTAAATAGGAGAGACTTAGGATTTGTGTGCTTAAGATTTAGTATTGTGAATACCAGTGCACACCTTAATACAATTAAGACCAAAAACTATACTTTTCAAGTCCTTTTCCGAACTTGAAAGCCTCTGGCAAGATTTGAATCGTCCCTCATGATGTGAGTCTCGACAATAGACCCAGCCACTCACGACTCTGGCTAAGCTCAAGAGTCTCCTTACAAGCCTCTCTGGATTACTCTCACCCCAGAATTCCCTTTGAGATTAGCGGCAACACTCATAGGACGTTCGCTCTCCACAAGTAACAAGTATTTCTACATACTGTACCAGACTTACAATACTTCCGACTTGTAAAAGCACTAAAACTTATTCTGGCACTACGCTGGTACGTGGGTTAAACTGAATGACTGCGATTTTCTTTTGTTATTTGCTAAGTGTGATCTAAGAGAGCGGACTTATTTCGTTTTCTCTCTGTATGTTACTAAAGACATAAAGTGTTTTCTGGTGCGTGGGAATTAGCCATTTATGTCACATCCGCATTACTTCGCATATCTTAATAGCCTTATGTGAAGAAGTTACCTTAGTGGACAACTGTGTGCCCGAGTGCATGCCCCACAGTTTCACCTTTCCCGAACGTTCTTGATCTTTCAGCTCACCATTTAAACTGCCGCTCCTCCAACTCGCACTCGCGGATTCTTAGCTTTCATAATCTGCCCACTCAGAATATTATACTCCTTCGCCTCATCGATGTGGCATCCCACAAGGCTCTTATCGCCTTCTCTGCTTAATGGTGCTCTGAGAACACCGCGTAGCCTTATAAACACAAGATCACCACTACTACACTACATTCATTACCATAACAAACTCCACTTCTCATAACAATTCCAGTATGTTTTCATCTTTAGACACAATTGCTAAATAAGATGAATAAGTAAAAAACCTTTTATCTCATAAATGTACAATCTATACACAATGATACCAGAATTGGTAAATATGTTTAAAAAGATTATATTCGGACCATTAGACTTTTATACATTCAATGTAATCCGTGATTACCTCTACATTCATTTCGAGGTAACAGTTCTCTTTTTTAAGTACCAACCTTAATTTATATCTATTAATAAAAAGAAATTAATCATTTAATCTAAACCTTGATCTATAACCTCTTAGTACTATATTGATCCAAACTTCCTCCAAAACACATCACTTAAAATGAACAAATCATATATCATATAAACCTTAAAATATATGGAATACAATAACAATTCATGGGTATATTAGATAATCCTAATAAAAATCTCAAACTACACGTATATCTCTCCTCGAATTCCTTGAGTTCAATCAAAAAAGCCTAACTCATCGTTTCTAAATTTTACAAGGGACTCGAGTCCTACACTATAGCATAGGGCATTATATGATTTCAACCTAAATGAAATTGAGTTGTTATTCCATGAACTTGTGCTTTCAATTATCATTTCTCATAAGCCCTCAGGAACTCCCTCTCCACTCTTGGGATGATCCTTACTCCATTAAGGCTTTTAAAAAAATCTATTTCCTATGTATCACATATCCTAATTCGCATGTCATCACTCAATCATATGTAACAATAACACATGGTTTGCTTTTTTTGTTGTCTCATGCCAATGTTTTCAATTCTAAGCAGGAAAATTTCGGTATCTGACAAAACTAGGGTCAACATAATACTCACCGATAGGTTCCGCAAGTAACGATTTTTCAAAAAATTATTTACATTGTTCAGTGAACTTTTAAGGAAATGAGAAGCCGAAATGTAGAATTGAAACAAGAACGCCTTTACATCCTAGTTAGTGAGTGAGAGCATTCAGAACAGTCCCAAAACGGTGGACTATTCAAGACTTATCCTATGAGTATGCCTTGAACGGGTATCTAGGCCAATGATGCATATTAAGACATACAAACATACATACTTAAAACCATGCATACATCAATACATACATACATACATACATACATACTACATACCTACATACATACATATCAATACATACATACATACATACATACATCATACATACATACAACATACATACTCATAACATCACATACATACATACATACATACATACATACATACTACACACATAATATACATACATAATATAAACATAATAGAATAAATAAATACATACATCAATTTCCCCCATACATACATAAATACATACTTATACTACATACATACATCTACTACAATAACATACTACATACATACATACATAAATACATACATACATACATACATACATAATACATACATACTCATACGATACATACATACATACATAATACATACATACATACATACATCCATACATAATACATACATACTACATACATACATGCATGCATACTACATACATACATACATACAGTATACAGCTCATAATACATATACCATAAGTACTACATACATAGCATAACATACATACATACATACATAACACATAACAATACATACCTACATACATAACATCATACACCCCATCCACCCATACATACAATAATATAGTAACATTCATACATAATACATACATACATACATTTCAATACTACATACATAGCCCTAACCTATACATACATACATAACATACACTTTATAATTAAAAAAAAACACCATAAATTAATAAAAAACCCCATAAATTAAACAAAAACTCACAATTACCAACCAAATTAATACAAACTCAACCAAAATTTAACTAAAATTAAAAGTTAATTTTAAGAGAAGATGGAATACCTTAAGGGAATGTGAAAACAACTCCCAATCAGCAATTCGTCAAAATTCGAGCTAATCACGGCAAAAACCCAATTCAGATTTATGAAAAAAATTAATAAGAATAACCCTAAAATAAATAATTGCAAAAATTGAAAAAAAAGTAAAAAAAATTTCAAACCCTACCAAGGATGAGAGGCGGTTGTGAGAGAGAGGAGTGGCGGTGAGAAGATCGAGGAGAGGGAACCACGCACAAGCAGCAGCGCAACACCACGCACAGGCAGCAGGCAACAAGAACACAAGCAAACCACAGCGAAGGAGAGAGAGAGGGAAAGGGAAAGAGAAAAAGGAAGGAGAGAGAGAGAGAGTGGGGTTCGCGGGTCGCTGGGGTCGCGGAGTGAGGTTAAGAAGAGAGAGAGTGAGTTGTGAGTTTGAAGTGAGGAATTGTGAGTTGTGAGTGAGAGGCGAAGGGTTTCGATGAATGAAAAGGTCGCGTGACGGCAATAATTTTTATTTTAAAAAAACATTTACCGACCGAATATTGGTCGGTAAATGCTTTGATTTTTTTTTTAAATAGAAACACAGGGTAGGCGGCTAAAATCCGCAAAAAATCACCGACGAATATTCGGTCGATGATTTTGTGGGAATTGTTTTTTAATTAAAATGCGTATGTGGGGTTTATAATTCAAAGGAATTTAACCGACCGATTAATTCGGTGCGGTGTTCATATACCGACCGATTATTTCGATCGGTACATTGTATATAGACCGACCGCTTGCAAATGGTCGGTAATTACAACCGACCAATCTGCGGTCGGTGTCGGGTCGGTAATACGATCTTTTTTTTGGTCGATAATTTCGGTCGGCTTACACGAATTTTGTAGTATTGGTTGACTTTGACCCTGTCCCGCAAGGGATCATCTTGTCGATAGAAAAGATTTTTGGAAAGTTTTTTCTTAAAAGATTTATGAACTTCAAGATAATTTGGTGTTAGAATATTGTTTCGATATATGGTCCTTTTAGATGGCCAATTAAGTAACATATGATCATTATATCATCATGTATGATTATATCTTATGGGTCTTTCCAAAAATATTAGGGAATACATATATTATACATTATTATATATATATTAATATATATATAATATATATATATATATATATATATAGTATACTATATATCTTTATTTATTCCTATATTCTAGGGTTGCACACAGTAATTGCTAGGCTTTTACTATAAATTCATGCATATAGACTCACGATAGATAATTCTATTCCACGTTTCTTAAAAGGTTATCTTTTGAGGAAGGATAGAAGAGCAAAGCTTCAAGCCTAATCAAGCAAGAAAGATTCAAACACACGAGTGCACCTTTGAGCGTCTATTATACTCTGTAAACTCATCAAAGTGATAATTCAGAGAGATCGAGATTGTGATTGAATTACCAACGAAGGAGTTGGTGTTGGGTAGCTTTTGAATAGTTCATTAGCGGTGTTTGGTGAGTTCAAGTGTGAAATTAGCACACTTAGCGTTGGTGTGGAGTGACATTGCGTGTGTGTTTGTTGAGTTACATATATTGGAGTGAGCGGTTGCTTTGTTTATTAGGAGTAGATTTAATAAAAGTAACTAGGGTGGAGACGTAGCTAGAGTTGGGAATGAACCTTGTTAAATATGGTGGCCTTTATTATTCTTGGCTCGAACATCTTATTCCGCTGCGAGACCAGTCTAGCTGGTCACTCTACTAGAAACAGTCCACAATCGAAAATTTTAATAGGGACTCAATTCACCTCTCCTCTTTGAGTACCTTGGAAACTTCAACTTAGAACTCCTTGTATTTAATTTTGTTACATATATAGTAAGTGTCAATTAAACCTTTGTGTAACCTTTTTTCATTTCTTAATTCTTATTATTATTAATAAAACATCCAACGTGGTAAGTTCAAGTAACAAAAAGGACAAGTGATCTACAAGATTGCAGGGAGCGAGAATACAAATCTGGGCCCCCACTCCCTTATTTTTTATTATATATATATAATATATATATATATATATAATATATATATATAGGTGATATAATATATAGTATTATAATATTATATTAGGCACATGGGGTCTTTTTGTTTGATTCGAATTAATGAATACATTATTAATATTCAATCATTATAATTTTTACAAATATACAACTAAAGATATAGACGATATAAAACATGCATTTGGAAGCGTATGAATGTGACTGATAACTTGTTCAAGGAACAGAGGGAGTATATATATTTTTGATATTATCTATGAGGTGATGCGCATGAAGTGGGATGAATCAATCAGTTTAATTTGTTATTCTATAAMTCTATCCAAACTCAATGCATTGAAGTCTAATGTTCGAGACCCGATCACGAGCAAACACTCCAATACATGTACGTGACCTAGTCTCGGGGGCAATTTATAGGCACATAAAATTTATTTATGTGTCATATTAAATTATATTTAAGTCAAAGTCAAAATATTGATTTATTATTAGATGAAGTATTTGACGATCCTATTACTTTTACTAGTGTGGGTTGTAACTCATTTTAATTATTAATTTTATTTAATTAGTAAGTAAAACCCTAAAATGGATAAGCTAATTTAAATAGCTCATGATGGTCTGACCCAAAGTCTAATATCAATCAAATGGGCCATTATRAATATTTGAGACCCTTCCTTATCACTCAAACGAACTTAAAGATGATTTCAAACAAAGCTTTGGTTGCTTTGTATAATTGGTATTAGAGGGATGAAATCAAATGTCGAGAACCATCGTCATGAGTCATGATGTCAACATAACTTTGAACTCTTTTCGGTTGAGAGCTGATGGGCTAGGTGTGCCAATCACGTATTAGTGCTCTGGACCGTCAACTTTTTCTTTTGCCCAAATTAGCGACGTTATGTACTACATCACTACASTATTTCATWACTTGTTCTGTTCTCATTTTTACAATCCATCCACTGTAGCACCTACAATACCATGCTTTCAATTTTGATTACTACTTTGATGATCAAATATCATCAATGCTTTCATATTAATAAAGGTTTTGTCTGCGTTGTTGTTGTTATGCACTGCTGTCAGATTTTAATTTTTAATGATCAAACTACAAATTATTTTTTCATTAAAAAACTTACAAACTATTATCTTAATCATAACAGACATTCATTTGTTAATGACTATATTTTGTCTTTTAACTACTTCTAAACTTGAAATTACTCTTACCTTTTGTCTTTATGTACAAAATATTTATTTTTTGTAGTTATTGCCCATTACAAATGAACATATCTTGTTGTTATTACTAGCTGTTATGTAATATCTATGATATTTATTATGTGAATAGTCCATTATATTTCTTTAGTAATGTTGCTGAAATATTCTGAGATTGATTGGATTGTTAATTGTTCTCCAAGAAAGCCTATCTCCCTTATATATAATATATTATATACTATATTTTATATATTATATTAATATATATAATATAATTAGCGATTTAGGATAATAAATGCAGAAGAATCTTTAAAACTGAGAAAGATTGTGAGAAGCAATCTTGTACTGGTTATTATTGAAATTGGAAGTGTCAAGATTATTTCACGCAAAAAATAATGATGGCATAATTTTTATCACATTGAATGTCAATGTTATACATATTGATATTATACAAAAAAATGGCATCATAAAAATCACATGGAAATCGTTTGCACATCACTATAAAACTTTATCCTGACTCCTAGCCGTACCATCTTAAATCAGGTGGCAAGCCAAGATTGCTTCTCACCTTCTCATTTTAAGGGTTCTTCTCATTGGATCCAACCCTATATATTATATAATATATATATTAATGTATATACAATTGTATACTTATATATATATATGTAAAGTATATATATTATATATATATATATATTAATATATATATATATATATTTATATATAATATATATATATAATATATATACTATATTATATATTATTTTAGTGATATATACATATAGGAATAGGATCATGTGAAACACACAATCTTAGGTGCGGATGAAAACTATAATTAAATCTTAGACGTCAGTAGATTTGAGTGGATCGGTCACGATTTAATCTATGATATATCTTGTTATTTCAATTGGTGGTACTTGAAGGTTTAAGGGGTACACGTGTATGTTCATCAATTAGTAGCCTGAAAATCTTGTGTACCCCTTTCTATGCTTTGTATGTACCCTTTAAATGTAAAATGTTCCACTTCTTATGTTTGGTTTTCACGTTTCATATAACATGTGGATTTTCACTGGATCCTCATACTATATATTGTATATATATATATTATATAATATTATATTATATATATGCCCGTCCACTCTAATATGACACACCAATTATTGTCTCTATCTCTCTTTTCCTTTATTTTCATAACACTTATGATAATCCAAGACATGGTGATCAACTGTTCGAAAAATATGTAGCATCTATATTGATTGATTCTCTTTGTGAATTTGATTGAAATTTTGCATATGCAAAATCATCAATTAATATGGCTAACTGCATACAATGTACTATTTTTTAATTCATATGATGATTACCATCATCCCGTTTAACGTTTCTTCTTATAGTTGTCATATTCTTAATTAAAAATCACTTTCCAAACAATAATTAAATTGTAGCCTATTATGATGTTGCAATCTATTAACTGGTAAATTGAATTTTCTTTGATTGAGTGTTCGGGTGACAATACGACAATGAACGATAATACATTAATCTATACTATATACTAAAACAGAATGATGACTGATGCAATGATGACATCATCCTGTCCACGTGTCAACCTCACACGCAACGAATGATGTCTAGTCAGCTCATTAATTCTATTTTTGAAAAAAAAACTCAATTAACATTAAATAATTTCATTTAATTTAAAATACATTACAATTTTTTTTAAAAAAAACTTACAATATCTTTATTTATTTATTTTTAAAAAAAATCTTCAAAACTACTTATTAGCACGTAACAATTTTCAACACAATTTTTTATAATACGGAGTACTAAAATATGGATAAAAAATAATCATACAGAGTACATTAAAAATTAATCAATTAGATTTTATTAAATACATTTCATTATTAAAAAACTCTAGAGTAACAAAATCCTACATTCATGTAACAATTTACACAAAATTGATATACTAAATGTTTGATTAAATAAAATCTAGCATTAAAAAAAATAAAATTTGAAATTTTAATGTAAATATATTCATTATTAAATTACCAAAATCTTCTACAGTAAAAAAATCTACATCTATATATAATAACTATATACTAAAATAGAAGGAAGTTCATCGCATTGATTACAACTCCTATCATATTGTCAACTCACATCGAATAATTTGTTCACAAAAAACAACAAATGTAATAATATCTACATACAATTTAAATTTTAAAAAAAACTCTTAAAGTAAATTTTATTATCAACCGAATTTAAATACAGTACAATATCAAATAAAAACACTTAAATTTAGAAACACTAAATTAAAATTACTACTCCGTAAATCAATTTAAAGACTCTTTAATTTAAATTAATGTACTCCGTACAGATTATCTACATCATTGCTAAATTTAATACAAATTAAATTTAAAAATCACTTAATTAAAAAAAAAACTAAATAGCTAAGCTATCAACTTATCTAAATTAACTAAACTCATATATTAAATAAATACATTTATGGGAAACAAATTTTTGTTAGGGTTATCATCGTTATAACGAGGAGATAATTATCACGTACGAATATATATACGAGAATTTAAATTTTAGTTGGAATAAATCTCACTAGAATACGATATAATCAACAAAAAAATGATGTCTAGCATCTCCCACTATATTAATATATATCGTTTTCATTTAATTATAAACCATTCCAAATTTAAATTTCGTGTATATTTATACTAAAGCATCTATCATTGTCAATAATAAATAAAACATCAGGATAAGACTAAACTAAACAGGAAAAACTTAGACACGGATAAACAAGAAAAAGAAATACATGGTGCAAATACGGATGGTGATTGCGTCACAAATCTAGATCTATCATTCTTCATAAGCATATGCCAAGAAACAATATTCAAGATTATCAAGCAGCTATAATAGAATAAAAGGAGAAGATGTAAGCATTAGAAGAAGATTGTGCAAGAAATTAACATGACTAAGAGCTTACTCTAGGTGATGCACCGACCGATAGATCGTACGAGCGTATATATTGCTAATTTTGTGCGGGCTTGGACAAATAAAACAAAATCACGGCAAATTTCAAATTTAAGAATTATTGAGGTCCGCTCGGACGAAGTAGGATAGTGTCACGAACATAAAGCATGCTAAGAATAAACACGTTTAAAATATATTTCGGCGAATTTGGGCGTGGAGTTTTAGGGCGATTCAATTGTCCAATTAACCTGGGTATATATTCAATAGTACTCCATTAAAAAAATTAGTTGACCCTGGCCCCGGCAGATATACGTGCCAATTTTATTCATATTGCCATTGCCTCGTTCTAGAGGATATACCTGATCAACTCTTATAAAAATGATCAAATTCTTTTTAATTAGAAATAGAAAGAAATACTACAATAATAATTAAGATTTTTATACTCTTACAGCTCCGATATCGATAGTTTTCAAGAATTAATAGAGTCGGAATATTCGTGGGTTGGAGTAGTTTAAAATTCATACGGTGATGGATTCATTCAGCTTGAATTAACACTAACTAATCTTCGTGGCTACGCACGATGATTTCTAAAAATTCTAGATTTATATTAATATGGAGATCATTTGTTATTCTCTGTGCGTGCGCTTCATGAGATAATTATTGAACTTATTGTATGTGCTTTGATATATAGATTGAATTTCATGTTTTCTATAATTTGTTTGTCATAATATTTATGGGATGGAATTATATGATTGATTAATGATTATAGCCGTATATGTTATTTCTTTTATTGACTTTTTGGTCATATTTTCCTCATCGAAAGGAAGTCATCTTTTTCATAGATTTAGGTACGCATACTTGACAAAATATTTTGATATTCCTTCTTTCAAATTGCAAAAGAATTATATTTGGTGACGTTTATTTTCTTTTAATTTTTATATACTTCTTCCGTATCAAATTAAACGCAACAAACCAAATTTTACGTATTTCGAGGTTGAGATTTAATAATGTAAATGAGCAAATTAATCAAAATAATTTTAATAAAGTTATAATTTCATTCTTCATTGTGTTAAAATTCTTTTAAATAATTTGTTTATTTACATGATTAAATCTCAACATCGAAATGCGTGAAATTTGGTTTGTTGCGGTTGATTTGATACGGAGGAAGTAGAAAACTACAAAGATAACTCTAGCTATATAATAGCAGTTTGTTACTTTTGTAACTAATTACTCTTTTAACTGGGATAAACTAAAATTGAATATTATTATTTTAAATATTGTATAGAAGAAATGAGTAAAAATAATATTCTCATTAATAATCCAAAGCGTATATTAGCACAAAAAACTAAGGTCTACCCCTAACAGTTATTCTAGGGAAATAAAAGTACAATCACTAAAATCAAAGGATAATAAAATCATGAAATATAATTCCATAATATTTACACCAATGATATTGGTCCATTCTTATTATATTGTTATTGAATTTATGCTCTACACTAATGTATTAAACACTCTGCAGGTATGATTTGCGATTAATTATTATAGAATTGAGTATATATAGAATTATCGCTTGACCTTAGTTTATTGCCAAAGGCTTAATTTATCGATTCTAATGCCTAAAATACACGTATGAATGTATGATAGTTGAATAATATTTGTATGATATATTAACCTTGCTTTATTGAAATCAACAATTATAATTTGACATTCTTAATTAATTAGAAAACAAGATGCTAGTTTGAGTAGTAGATCAGTAAATAAAGATCACATTGAGTACTCCGTATATCGAATTTGTAAAGCTATACAAATTTCAGTCCAATACTTGAACTGGTTAGTATGTGTTCACAATTAATGAAATAAAAGATAAGTGCATGAACTAAAAAAAAAGGGGAAGACATACTAGATTATTAGCCGGATATAGTTATCTTTGTTTTAAAATGATACGAAATTATCATTTATATTAACGAAAGATTAATCCAATCATGCATATGTACAACATGCAATGTATATATGAACAAGTTTTCGTACACATTATGTATAATTTAGAGCAATATTTATAATATTCGCGCACTTCATTGAACTTGCTTATAAAAATACTATTATAAAACTTATTGTCAAGATTTTAGCGTGAATATATTGTTTGATGCGTGCATGATGATTGAATTCAATTATAGTATTATGTACTTACAAGAACTTGGATAATTGGAATGAAAGTAAATTAAACATGATATGGACTTGATTTTCCTTAACCTAAAAGGGATGTGAAACCCTTATGAATAATATATAAAGACTTATACATTACAAATAGTTTGAAAAGTAGATAATCCACTATTTACATAAATAATGTGTTCTTATATATATCCACAACAATGTCATGTTAAAATACATAAAATTTGAAGTTTTTATACTGTTTTTGGGTGGATATTRAAGATACCAAGCTTTTGCTAAAATAAATAATTGATAGTCATTCCCYAAAGTGAATGAGAAATTAGATACTTTGAAGAGTTATGAGCACGTTTGCTTGGTATTATTTTGATTATATTATAAATCATGGAAAAACTTATAAGAATTGCAAAGATTAGTGCATATTATCTTTGAGCAAGATATTGTATTTATGAGTAAATGAGATTGAACATGACATTGCGAACGACTCACTTGATAAATAATTAATTTTATGCCCATACGTATAAGATATTCTAATTGATAATGAATGCAAAAGAACACTTTATTTGATACATGCATAATTTATGACTTAATAGGTGCAAGTGATTAAAAGAATGCTGGACAAATATTATGCCCCCATATGCAAGGATTAGGGGGAGACAATGTTTATTCTATTATTTCATGACAGCTTACATGTTCACACAAATTTTGAAGGCTCGGGTTTTATAGCGGATACAGGAGATCAACCATGAAAGACTA
>SNQN01011254.1:4679-19463 GCA_008642245.1 Bassia scoparia | reverse complement strand
TCCTATTCACCTCCTACCTATTACCTAATGTTGTGGAAGACTAGATGGTGAAACAACTCAGCTTTGTATCAAACAGTACGTTTTAGTTGTCATATGTATGTTTAGGATGATTGTTAGTTTAATCAAATTCATTTTCAAATAACACTCACAAATATTCGTTATTTAATTATTTACAGATTTATTTTGTATTTGTGTTTTTATTCATTAACTAGACAATTGATACCAACAAAGGAATTTGTGTGATATCTAACTTGAGAATTCTTTCATTATTAATCCTCACAAAAAGGATGGGGATATGAACACCATTGCTCATCAATTTAAACTTCAATCATTTATCTTTTACAAAAGAGATATACTACAATGTAATACTAAACCCAACTACATTAACTTAGATGTATAGGGTTCWTCATAATCATCAAGACATTAAGTCTATTTTTTGTAATTATCTGTTTTGACCTAATCAGTTTCAAAATTTTCACTTGCTATTAAATTAGGTTGTTTGTTTGACAATTTTTAAACCCAATATCTTATCGGCRTACAAATCTTGACCTAAAACAAGTACTTCTTYCGTTTTTGAATAAGTGCACCTGTTTTTTTAAACGGAAATTTCTCAATAAATGCACCACTCTCATTTCTTTCTTTTTTTGGAATGGAGACCATAATTAAAAAACTATTTCTTTTCTNTATATATCAAACAAGCAAGCGTGTGAATTTTCATCTTATTCAACCAAATCTAACACTGATTGAATACAAAACACCAGCTAAATAACTGGCTAATTTGAACTGAATTATTCTCACTTTGGATTACTGAAATGAAATAAGATTAGGATTTGACAAAATATTGTCTAACATAATTAGCTAAACTTTTGCTTMKTTTCATCAGATATGCGCGCGAAATATGATTATATCATAAGATTAGATTATATGTGYTTGATTCAGTTATTCATTCATTGGTTCCTTTTGATGTTGTTGACTTGATTGATGATACTGCAATCTTGTGAATGAATAAGCAAGATTTATGATCATCTTATATAATTAATCCCAAGAAATTAAATCTGATCATCTTATATATATGATCCCCTTCTCTTCTTTCTCAAACATATCACCCATACAATTGAAATTAACAAAAAGTTCAGCACGAGAAGTTACTAATTAACAAAAAAAACCGCATAGATGGAGCTTTTCTTTCTTTACTTCTTTATAGGGTTTCTCCTCCTCGTCTTGTTTTCACTTCAAATAGCTTTTATCAAATTTAACGATGGTTTATCGTCTAAAAATCTACCTCCCGGAAGGTTGGGATGGCCCCTCGTTGGGGAGACCCTAGAGTTCTTGTCCACGGGATGGAAGGGTCACCCTGAAAAATTCGTATTTGATCGTATGATCAAATACTCCCAAGAATGCTTTAAAACATGCATTCTTGGGGAGAATGTGGCTATTGTTTGTGGCCCGGCCGGCAACAAATTCTTGTTCTCGAATGAGAACAAGCTAGTTACGGCTTGGTGGCCGGACTCTGTAAACAAAGTCTTTCCTAGTTCTGTCCAAACTAACTCTAAGGAGGAGGCTAAGAAAATGAGGAAACTCCTTCCACAGTTTCTCAAGGCCGAGGCCTTACAAAGGTACATTGGTGTCATGGATACAATTGCTCAGAGACATTTCGCCTCCGAGTGGGAAAACAAAGAAGAGATATTTGTTTACCCATTAGCCAAAAGATACACCTTTTGGCTTGCATGTCGCCTTTTCCTTAGCGTTGAGGACCCTAACCATGTAGCTCGCTTTGCTAACCCTTTTCACCTCATTGCTTCCGGGGTCATGTCTATTCCAATCAATTTTCCGGGGACTCCATTCAACAAGGCAATCAAGGCGGCCGAGTTGATTAGAAAAGAGCTTAGAATGATCATTAAGCAACGAAAGGTCGATTTAGATAATAATGTGGCATTACCTACCCAAGATGTATTGTCTCACATGTTAACCCTAACAGATGAGAATGGACATCATATGAGTGAAATGGACATTGCCGATAAAATTCTAGGCTTGTTGATCGGTGGACATGACACTGCTAGTGTTGTCATCACCTTCATTGTCAAATATCTTGCTGAGCTTCCTCACATATATGATGCAGTCTACAAAGGTAATCACTTTAATTTTTATATACTTTCCTCCGTAACTTATTAGTTGCAYTGCTTTCTTTAAACGGAAATTCCACATTAAATGCATTAGAACAAATGGAGATAGCAAAATCAAAAGCACCAGGGGAGTTGTTGAAGTGGGAGGATGTTCAGAAGATGAAGTATTCATGGAATGTGGCATGTGAAGTGATGAGGTTGATCCCTCCATTACAAGGAGCTTTCAAAGAATCCATGTCTGAATTCATGTATGCTGGTTTCACCATTCCTAAAGGTTGGAAGGTAAGTTATGCATACATTATTTACACTATTCGCATTATAACCTTAGATTGTATAATTATAAAAGTGTCATTTTAATTTGTAACATAACACTTTGTTGGCTTATATTTCCTCTTTGTTTATGCGTTGGCGACATACAGTTATATTGGAGCGCTTATTCAACCCATCGAAACCCGCAATATTTTCCGAACCCGGAGATATTCGAGCCGACTAGGTTTGATGGTAGCGGGCCGGCACCGTACACATATGTGGCATTTGGGGGAGGGCCAAGAATGTGCCCCGGWAAAGAGTAYGCAAGGTTAGAGATATTAGTATTCATGCACAATGTGGTGAAGAGATTTAGGTGGGAAAAGCTACTTCAAAATGAAAGCATAGTAGCTGATCCTTTTCCAATGCCAGCAAAAGGGCTTCCTATTCACCTCCTACCTATTACCTAATGTTGTGGAAGACTAGATGGTGAAACAACTCAGCTTTGTATCAAACAGTACGTTTTAGTTGTCTTATTATTACATTCTTGTTACCATGCATGTCATACATCATATCATGCATGGCATTCTGTTACATGCTCCTAACAACCTATTGTTAGTTTTGTAATCATCATGATCATTACATTATGTATCAATATGTTTTAAATTTATAATGTTGTAATTTAATAATCTTAATACTTTCATTATACCATATTTCCTGTTACTTTTAAAAAAAATATCCTCCACTTTAATTTTCATATAAATTACGCACTCACTATAAATCATTAAACACTAAATAAATTGCATATTACCTGAATAATCAATTAAAAATGTAATTCGTACTGACCTACCTGGATTAAATTAACTTCATCTTTTAATTTAATTTAATTTAATTTAATATATAATAAATAAGCAAAGTGAAAAATTCATTACTAATATATACAATTACAATATTGGTATGATGACTAATTTAGTAATAATTATGATTCTTTGATACTTGTGCAATGCACGATTTAATTCTTTTTTGTTAAAATATTTATTTTTTTAAAGTATATTTATAATATAAAATAATTTTTTGATTCAAATTAAAAAAAGGCATGTTGTATATAAATTAGCAGCTCCAATTAGTATGATACATAATTATATATTAAAAAATATCTTACAATTCATACCTAACCAAGTTATACCTGACATCACGATTACAAATTTAACGAAAATTTGAGATAATAACCAAACTGACTATGAGTAATTATTTCGATATTGTAATTTTGCAAATATTATATAAAAACTCTATGTAAGGCCAACTTGCATTACAAAGTACTCTCGATACTTAACTCGAGTTAACCTAATAAGTAAGATTACTCGTATAGGAAATTCAAATTAACTCAAATCATGAATAATTGTGTTCTATTATTGATTATTTTACGAATAAAATGTACCTTATTTGTAATTGACTAAATTTAAACTCGATAAGATTAAGGTTGCATCATTATGTAAGATAAATTAACTATTTTTGATAAAAATAAAATAAACATAATCAATCAATAAAAGCATAAGAAAAACAAAAGAATAAAATGGTACATTGTTGGCCTGCACTATACGCTTTTTCCGAAATGACCCTAAAATTTTCAACAACAATAGCTATTAAAATTTAGTGAAGGGTGAATAATTTTAATGAATGACCGCTAGCTATATTTTACTTTTCATATACCACAATCATTGTATAGAATTACCAGCTAAATCAAACAAATTTGAATAGTGAAAAGATTCATATTCAATTTTCTAAACATGCACTTCGTTGTATGTTAAGTCTTATAGATAAAATGCCTTAACTTCCTTATAAATAGCTTAAGGCTACACGTACAAAGGATACAAAATAATAGAGAAAAATAGATCTTCTACTACAAGAGTTACCCGAGCTATTAATTCCCTATTATATTATAATACCTTCAAATCTTAATCATGTAAAGATATGCAAGATTTTCTATCGTGTTAGAATTTAGAAGTGTATTTAATAGTGATATATATCTCTATTATATAAGTGAAGAGGGGAGGAAGATGATGTACTCCCTCAAATATACAAATATGGAATAATTAACATTTTATAACCTAGCTAAATATTTTTATCATTTAATTCCCATATTTCATTGGAATTGATTTCATGAATATTTTTCTACCAATTTGTTGAGCGCAAATTATTTATTTTCTTCAATTTTATATTTCCCTCTCTTAATATTATAATGATTTATGATGAACAAAAAAAATAAAAATTACCATATCTATAGGATATACTCCGTATATACTATACTATAGTAGATGAACAAATCACGGAGTGACAAATGTCATCCCCACGTTGATCCGCTTGTCTTATAAGTTATAGAATATACTCTATATACTATACTATAAGATGAACAATCACCGAGTGACAAATGTCATCCCCACGTTGATCCGCTTGCTATAGTATAGAATATAGATAGAATTAATCAATACACTACTATTTCTCTTTTTCCCTCTTTTTTTCCCCCACCTACACACACTCATCACCACTCTCAAAATTATCTGAAGTCCGCGAAATCCCAAGTGATGCACTTATTCGAAAACGGAGAAAGTAATTCAAATGGAAACATTCGACTGGACTCAAACCGAACCGAACCGAACCTGATTTACCCATGTAACCCAAAACCCAAAAGAACAATCTATGCAAATTGCAAGCGCTTGCCTTTCAAGACTCTTTTCCCAACAACACATAACTTTGTTGCTCGGTGGCTCCTCAGGTGATTACTGATTAGCCATTAGCCCATTATACGGCGACTAAACCATTAACCATACTCAAGGATTGAYTCATCTTCTTCAATTCAGCACTTCATCAATTTACAGATCTAGGGTTTTTCATCTTAAACCCTCTTACTTCATTTCTTTCATTTTTCATTATTGCTTCTAATTTTCGATTATATATTGTTTTTTTTTTGAGCAGTTAATCATTCTGAGCTGAATTTGCAAGTTTCAATATGGCCGATGAAGCAAACAAAACTGTATGTCTTTTTTATGCTTGCATTTTTTAGCCTATATTTCGCATTTTCATCCCGAARTCATTTCGTTTTTGATGTTATTTTGACCTCAATTTGCGGAATATGAAATTGCCAAGTTAATTAGATTAATTCTGATTTTGAGAATATGATTTTTAGGCATTTTTTGAGATTCAAGGACGAATGATTGAGACTACCTCTAAATTGAAGCAGGTCAGTTCCCTTGCCCTTTGTTTTCCAGTTTTGCTGTCGTTTTCCTTGTTCTTAAACATACATGTTATGGTGGATTTGGTACTTCAGAAGTATAAATTGGTCTTTGTATTGCTTATACAAGAAGGTAATTGATGCTATGTGTTGCACACTGTGTGTTATTCAATCTCGGAAACACGCCGCCCGAGTGCTTCTCCATGGACATACACTAGCCAATTATTAAAGGATCGAAGAATCCGGATTAGCTAGAAATATGAGAAATTTTGGGGTTTGATTGGATTTTTTTTCTATCATGTTATGTGCTAAAGTTAAGGGTGCTGTGCAGATTATTGAGTTTGCATCAATTGAAGTTTATCTGTTAGTAATCCATCAATCATCAGTTTCATATGGATTCATTTCTAAGTGAGCATGATGCTTTCCTCATTTGTTTCTATTGCAGTGTTGCTTTTGTTTCATCCTGTGTAATTGTGTGAAGGTCCCTGCTATTGAATGGATGAATTATATATCTGACTGTCTCCAAAACATCTACCTATGTATGTTTTATAGAAGTCATCCTCTGTTTGTAAGTATAGCATATTTTGTAGTCTAAGATGGGAGAGGTATAGAAGAGGAGAGTATTGGAGCTTTTAGTGTTGCACAATGAGAAAAAAGTAGTAGTACGATTGTGCGAAGGAATGTAGTCAGCAATATGTTCATGTTTTGCTACTTCTTTAAAAGTCTGTCAGTGAATATCATTCAGAAGCTGATAACTTCTCTTTTTCTGAAGATATCCCAAAGAGGAGTAGTGAGACTTTCCAGAATTTATGACTATGATTCACATAGGACTTACATATGTGCACCATAAGCTCTAACTTTTCAGAAGATATTGTAGATTTCATAAGGATTGAATTCTCCTTTTCTGCTTATTGTTGATTTTGCAAGGCCCATGTCCATTTTGTGTATGTCATCTCAAATAGATACAAAGACTCTTATATTTTTTAAGAACATGGCTCAACGAGGAGGGATCCGAGATCCCGAGAGCAAGGAGTATCCTATGGTTCAAGTGACTTAGGTATTAAGTTGGAAATTTCCTATACAGAGAGCAAGGAGTGTTGAAATGGCTTCATTTATTGTGTGTGTAATCCCTTTTTCATCCCATTTGTCCGAGTCGATAAAGAAGGTGTAGAGTGAGTGGGGACTTCCWATGATGTCACTTGATGTGGTACTTTTGTGATCATGCTTGAAATAAGTTGGTGTCATGTACTTTGGGTTGCATGCATTAAATGTTTCAATGCTGGTATAGTAGTGCCTGGTTCATGAGTCAATAATGATTCTTCAATAGCTAATGCTCTCTGACCATTAGCAGATTCACTCTTGTTCATCTAGGCTTGTTATCCATGCCAAGCAAATAATGGTTTGCTCAGGGCAGAGAGGTTTTGATACCTATAATATTGCTCCGTCCCTCCACCTGATATTTCTAGTATGCTAGTTGCTACTTGCTAGAGTTATGTTTGTCTGTTATGCTATTCGAATTTGACAATATTTTTCTTCTAATACCAAACCAGGTGCAAACTACAATTCGATCTAAAGAAACAGAAAAGAAGCGTGCTTACTTAACCTTGGATGAGTTGCAACAAGTTCCTGATGAGACAAAAACTTACAAATCTATTGGTAAAGTCAATATTAGTTTTATGTTCTTGATTTACAAAACAAACAAAATGTTCTTTTTCTGCTTGTGAGACATTGCTCATTTTTGCATTGATGATGTAACTATTTACATGTCAGTTGATTAAGTACGCTCACTAATTGATTGATGTTTGTACTAATTGGTGTCCTATGTTTTGCAGGGAGAACGTGAGTGTCTTTTTTGGCTTATTGGGATTTATGGTTGTAAATCTGTGCTATTATTAAGATGCCCCTCCATGATCTTTATCCATCATAACATTCAGGTTTGTGCTGGAGCCAAAGTCGGTCTTGATCAATGAACAGGAACAGAAGTTCAAGGACTGCGAGACAGCAATTGCTTCTTTGCAGGTCTATATGCTTATCAATCTGCTCATGTTCTRTCTTTTCAATGTATTGTTTAGTTATTAGGTTTACTGTTTATTTCGGTACTTGCAATTTTTCAACTTTGAGCTGTACCATATAGCACTCGTTATTCATTTCTACTTACTTTGTTAGAGATTCTAACTTGATGCAATGTCTATTTTTGGTGACAGAGTTCCAAGGAGTACCTGGAGAAGCAATTGGGGGAAGTGGAAACCAATCTGAAAGAACTGCTGCAACAAGATCCTGGCCTTGCCCGTCAAATCATGTCCCTTTCAGTAATGTAAATCCCACTTTTGTGAACTCTCTTTTGATCCATTACCTGGCTAGAAGTATTTTGGTTTTGTCTTCTGTTGCCTAAATGGATTCCGGGATAATATTTTGCATTAGAATATGATGAGTGTTTCTTATTGGTTTTACCGTGACTTTTGTGAACCCATTAGAGAAGATTTCTCAGAAAGTGGTGGAACGTGTTGCTTCTGGCATCACTCAATTGGAGATAAAAAGACTCTAGTTGCTTAACATGATAGTGTTGTTAAGTACACAAAAGCACTGTAATGTCATATATATACCCTTGAATTGAGTATAAGGATTGTAATGCAGCCGCAAGAGAAAAAGTCTTACTATTTGCTTATTCGATTGAGTATTAGACTATTTGTTGATGACCTCTTAGGCTATTGAGCTTCATTCTTGGAGTTACGCTTTTGAACTAATGGTAATGACCCATTAGGCTAACGTCACAAAGTGGAGTAACCTAGATCTTAGAATCACCTATTAGAGTATTAGCAAACTTTGGATGATTCTATTGATTTGCTTCTATATCCTGTGATGTTATGCATAGATCTTAGTATTAGCGAGAGTATCTCTTTTGGGGGGGTTTACAGCTCTAGTATGGCGGGTCTTTGTACTTGACTACTTGTAGAGTTGTAGACAACAATACTCTCAATTTTCCCACTTAAAAAGAGCAGATCTTTGATTCTCAATGGCTCRTAATCAATTTTGTRCAATATAGTTACATTTAAACATATGYTATCCATCGTTTAAATCTATATAGACGGTAGATTGAAGTGTGTCATCAATGTGCTACACGAAATGTTTGATGTATTCATGCAGTGTTTATACTTAAGCTTCTATGACTTAGTATCGCTTAATACCTGAGTTCATGGTGTGACACACAGTGAAGTAAGTAGCACCATATTTTGTTCATGGTTATACATACTGCTGATCAACTTCTACTCTATGTCTCTATACGAGTGGTCTCATTTTTAAAAATAGTGATAATCATTCTATAATCTATTTATGTCTGAAGTCTGAACTCGGGCTTTTTTTGTGATATTTTCGGCGTAATGTTGGAATGTGAACGGGGCAGGCCATTTTCAACGGGGCAGGGATGAATCCATGTTTGGCAAGTGGTGTAATATGGGTTATAGCCTTATAGGGCTGGGTGGATCTTTAAGCGTTTGTTAGATTCTATCTTGTGTCTCAGCCCTTGATCTTAACCTCTACGCCAAGACCTTCAGCATTAAGTGTTTGTTATGGTTTGCATAATTCAATCATCAAGTAACTGTTACAGTTTGTGCCCATCATGTATCAAGCTCGAACTCACAACCAATTGCAAAGACCATAAGTTGTACTCCGTAGTCAGAACTTAGAAGCATAAAGACCATAAGTTGTACTCCGTAGTCAGAACTTAGAAGCATAAAGACCATAAGTTGTACTCCGTAGTCAGAACTTACAAGCTTAAAGCGTACGCTCTCATATGTATGCATTGAGTTTTCATGAGCAAGATTGTATATTGATCTCTTTTATATAAACAGTAGAAAATCATGTGTGTGTGACTAAAAATGTAACATATTGTCATATATCGTATAGTAGCCATTATTGGTAAGCCAATACATAATCATCCATTGATATTATYATGTYATGCAGCTATRCATTATAGTTTCGAGTAACATGTACTTTCAGCRATTATTGCACGGTTGATCTTCGTGCTTGCAGAYGAYGATATTCACCAAGAACCCACAAGGGGAAGATACTTTTGTAYGACGAGTAATCTGTAGCGCAATTCTTCATAAAAGCCCCGGTCAATTCCTGTGTACGTAAAAGGTTACCGGAGTTGGTTGTTAGATTTGGGAAACCTATTGTTTTAGAGGAACTGAAGAGGGAGAATGAAGAGATGCATATATATTATAAAATATTTTACATCCTACCAAAMAAATCACCATACGATGTAATTATGAGTGGYGAGTAAAATGAGATAAATTAAAGATGAGCACAATATTAAATGARTATTATAAAACCTTGTAGAATTACCTGGGCTGGGAAGTCTCCATCATCCATTTGTGAATTGATCAACAATCTCACCCCTCTTTCTATTGGAGTTGCATCCACTTCCCCCTGTTGCATCATACATAATTGTATTATTGAATTGAATTACACTACAAAGTATTCACTCCATCTTTTTTTCAAGAGTCAAACGAGATCTTGTTAGATTAGTCTAAATATGTATCAGTGTATAGTTCATTAATATCGGTTTTTTTTTTTTTTAATAATCGTGTTATTACAATACACGAGTGGTGCAAAATGTTCATTCACAAATGGAATTTAACAAATAAAATAAAAGACTAAGGAAATAATCCATAACTAGTAACTTTGTTGCCAACCTTGTTAATATTGAATTTTCATCGGTCAATCATGCATTTTTTAAAACCCGAAATCTACTAACCTGGCCTGCTCTAATAAGAGCCAACAGTGCCCATGAGGTTTGAACTAAATTAGACTTGTTTCCTGGTAGATTTGTGTAAACCTGTTCCACAATCCCAAACACATCAAACACTCACAATTTGTAGTTTTAAACATTGATATTTGCATAAAGCTAAGCTAAGGTAGTTTGAGGGAATTTACCTTATTTGAGCATGAAAGGTAACTCTCTCCCCACCCACCATCAGTCAACTGCTTTGATAGCAAGAAATCACAAGCATTTCGCACTGCCAAACTATTGTCGTAGTTTTTCTTACAACTTACTAGTGCTTCCACACCAAACCATGTTGCATACGTGTAACACACACCCCAAAAACCATAACCTTTTTGACACCAACAAAAAAAAGTTATTAATTAATTATCAGACTCGGATGGTAAAAAAAAAAAAAGTATCGTCAATTTATTAGTGGACTTAAAAGATTATATTAATTGTTTTCAGCTCAAGTAGCTTTCTCAAAGGGTTAAATTATTAGTCTATTCTTATTTGAACTGAATTGAAATTAATAAACTGCATTGAAATAAGGTCTTAGTCCTATTTCTATATGTGTAAAGAAGTGTATTTGTGGCTCAAGCATTGAAACGAAAAAATTAATATCTCCTACTCTGCTAACAACACCTTGTAGCTGAGGAAGTGGGTGAAGCATGGTGGTAATGCTTCCCACCTTTCCTGGATATGACTCGGGGTCGACCTCACCCCGACATTATGTCGGGGTATTATCCCTTGTCCCTCATTGCACAATTTATGAATAAAATATGTGCAGAGATCCAGTCCCGTGTACCTATATAAGCTATGTTACTTAGACTCGTATATCGACGTCCGGCACGGGTACGTGTTATGTGCCTGATTTGATTAATTTTTTAAAATTATCAAGATTTTAGCGCAAATAAAATATTCAAGTATTGTAACCCATGTCGATGTGACAAGAATCCGCGCATCGGGTACTTTTGGTAAAAATTAAAGAGTCCGAGTAACATAGGTACATAAGTAAGAGGAAGAGAATCACCATGAGCCGTCTGGATTTTGAGCCTCTTGAACATAGCGTAATCCTCTAGAGATGCAGTTTTCTATCTCTTTCGTTCGGTATTGTGGGCATTGCTTGTTGAAGAGTGCTAATGCTTGAATCACCGAGGAAGTGCACTCAACATGCCTATAAAACGCGATTACATTATTGAATACTTGTTATTTACAATAATATCGATTTAATTATTGCACAATAATGTTGATAAACTTTCTTGTTTATGAATCGAAGCTTACTCTCTTTCAATCATTACATCTTCGAAGAGCTCCGATGGATTGAAATTCTAAGATATATCATGTAAAAATGTCAAATACTTGTCATGAGAAATCATAAATTTAATAAACATTCTACCGCAAAAAGGTTTATAAATATCTTATGATCTCATTATTTTGCTCTTTTCTAACAAACACACTATTCTCGCTAGTTTATTTTAATAAGTTTTTGGTAAACATAAATTCAATTCAATAAAAATAAATCCAGTTCTTAAGAAATTTGTTAGGGTTTTAGTACAAATAAGTTTAATTCAATAAAAATAAGTTTTGTTCTATACTAATATGTACAATTTAATACTAATAAATTCAATTCAACAAAATTTAGTTGATAAGAATAAAATCTTAGTTTTCATTTTCAAAAAATTGTCAAAATGAGTAAATATAGTTGTAGGATTAAAATTTGACATACTGTTTCATCCGTCTTAAAGTTACATAAATATTGTACGTGTATAGCAAAATTCGTAGGCATGAAGAATTGAAGAGTATATGACTCTGTTTGTTTGTTTAATTAGAGGAAAACTCATGAAGGAAATGAAAAATAAAATAGAAGTGAAAGAAGGATGGGGGAATGAATAAACGAGAAATAAGAAGTGAGAGAAAATTRTGGCATTCCTTCTCTACAAAAAGAAAATGATTATTTTTTTTTCAAAGTGACATTTTTCATTTTGAGGAAAATGATTTTTCAKTTCTTTCCAAAACAAACAAAGAAAAAYTAAAAGAGGGAGAAAAATTATTTTCCGAAAAATGTTTTCCACCAAAACAAACAGAGTCTATATATTGGAGGGTAAAAATGTTACACTGGACATACCTCTAGCCAACGGAATGCTCGTAAAGGTTCCCAAGCTGTGAAACCACCAGTCGCACTCTATGTGACGAAAGAATTGGACAACATTTATAAAATTGTCAGCAAACATCAACATAGTAACTTGGATTGAGTTAACCCGAGTGATAGACCGACTTAATAGGACAATTCATTTTATCTATAAAGCTCTATTCAGGCGTACTTTTGAATTGGAAAAAATTATCATGCAATATTACAAGGTAAGATAGATGAATACACCCRTATTAATCCTATCTCAAAATATCACTAGTCCATTATAATGCGAGRAGTGAGGATCGAACTCCAGCTAAAGCTAGGGAATATGGRAGTAGCTCCACTGAGTTACAACCGTTGCCTCATCATGATAATTTTTATTGTCTYGTCATGCATGCATTACTTATTTAGAAATACCTGTAGAGTAAGAATGACATCTACCGCTTCATACAAGTTCTCAACTTCAATATGCTCCTCCACAAGTTCTGGGAATTTTTGTGCAAATAAGAGGGCAACCTATATAACAAGTGAAGGGCTTATCAAGAATATTTGTTAAACAATGCATGTTATTTATTTATTTCTTGTGCATAAAGAGGGACACTAAATAGCGATAGTGATGTGAACGAAAGAGATTTCAGAAGTCTTTTAAACAATTAAGCTAGTTAACATGCAAAATTTACTCGGAGTGTATTGTGACAACCTTGAGCCCTTCTGCAGTGCAATCAGAGACTTGCCATCCTGGGTCTGGTGTTGAGAAAGGCCACGCACCTTTTGAAATATGTCTTTGCATTTCTTTAAAATTTTCAYTTGGGTTTTCCCTAATCTATAATACCAAAACAAGGTTACGTAGAATTTCACATATAGATATGTCTTTAAAATAACTTTCGGCCCTTTTTCTATGCATTTTTTTGACATAGAAAGCTTTTACCAAAGAAGCGGCCTATGGTGCAAAGATAAAGGGACGACGATTGATGGAGTAATTTTCATTGTTACAAAACCTGTGAGTTTTTGACAAATTCATGAGCCCTCCGAAGTGTTGATACGTATTCTTGAGTAAGATCACTCGCAAACATTGCTTGAAACCCAAAAGTTGCGTCCCACGTTTGGCTACCAACGTTCTGCTTTCAATGTAAATTGAAAAATTAAAACAAAACAATTATTGGTTCATTTTACATGCAAGAACAACCCAAGAGCAATGCACTTGTAGATTTCGAAAAACGTTACCTGAACCTTCATGCCATCCTCAGCAAGCCACAGGTAATCTGGGATCCTAGCTAGATGTTTCTTGTATGCTGCCGAATCCGGATCTTCCACCCAACAAGCCATCAAACAAAGAGCCTGTACAACATATGTCCATTCTGTTATTAAGGGGAGGATATTCATGGTACCACTAGTTGTACGGTATAACCTCTCATAATTTTCRTATTATATCTCCATATTTGGTGGACCRTCATTGGAAAATTGAGTCTGRTTGTACCGTACAATCAATTGTACCTTAAATTTGTCTATTTAAAAGCGAGTGTATTATCATTTTTTCCCTCAAATTCGATCACTTATATTACAAAATTACATAACGATTTGAAATTGGTAACGACGATATCAAACATAAGAACAATGTAATGGGATTAATTATAGTTGGACGTAACCTTATCGACGCCACCAAAGCAGCAGTATCTGGAGTTAATGTTCTCATAGTGTACTTTTTCCATGGCAATTTTCAGTGCCTTATCTCTGAGCTTTGAGAAAGGCCAAAAGTTTAGGATTGGCTCAGCAATGTGATGAAGAATTCCACATATTATGTGTTGCACCATACCGTGTGGATGATATAGATCCTCCTACAAATATATATAACGCGTTAGTTTACATCTGATCTACGTAAACAAAGAGACTCTGAATATACATAAGTTMTGATAGATTATGTATAAATATGTAAATATTTATAGTTTTGTTAATGCCCTTGTAAATTAGTGATAATTACTAGTATWGCCATTAGACTAACCCTACAAGGTTGTATATATATTGTTGATACCAAAGCAATGCAATCACGCAAATATTAGTTATCTAACATGGTATCAGATTGATCCTTGACCTAAGCTTTCCCTCTGTTCTTCTCCTCTCTCTGTTCTTYGTCCCTCTGCTCCTTAGTCTTCATTCATGGCGGCGGAGACCCCTAAACTACATCTGGCTACAACCGTGACCACTATTCGTACTCACATCCCTATTCTTCTTGATTATGCCGGCACTCAATACAACAAGTGGTCGACATTGTTTCGCCTTCATTGCCGCGCTT
>SNQN01011253.1:0-14515 GCA_008642245.1 Bassia scoparia | reverse complement strand
TAAGACCCTCAAGCACATTGTCTCTTGTAAAGTGACAGTCAACTTCACTGTATTTAGTCCTGTCATGAAAAACATGATTCTTTGCTTTGTAGATAGATGATTGCTTGTCACAATGAAGGGTAACATGAGTGATTTGTGTAACACCCAATTCCTGGAGAAGTCTAACAAGCCATGTAACCTCACTAGCTGCGGAGGCCATTGCTCTATATTCAGATTCAGAGGATGATCTGGACACTGTGGATTGTTTTTRCCTCTTCCATGAGATGGGTGAACTGCCAAGAAGGACCAAGTACCCTGTTACAGACCTTCTGGAGTTAGGACATGCAGCCCAATTTGCATTAGAATAGGCTTGTAGAACCAAATTTGTACCTCCACTTAGAAGAATACCCTGGTGAATGCTACCTGCTAGATACTACAAGACATGCTGTAAGGCTTCAAAATGTGAAGTCCTAGGTTCCTGCATAAATTGGCTTAGAGCCCGAACTYCAAAAATTAGGTTAGGTCMAGTGTTCACTACAAAAAATTGCTCGTATAGSGACAGATAATTAGGGACGGAAAACTTTTCGTCTCTAATTTAGGAACGGAACAACAATAATCCGTTTCTAATAAATATTAGAGACAGATTATAAAAACCCGTKTCTAATTTAGGGACGGATCATAATATCCGTCGTTGAATTAGAGACGGATTCTTAGTTCCGTCCCTAAATTAGGGACGGAACTTTAAAATTCGTCGCAATATATATTGGTCATGTCATTTTTCCCAAAACATACAAATAGGTGAAAAAATTTAGGAACGGAAATAATRATCCGTCGCAAAATAAGAGATGGGAAAGATTATCCYTCTCTAAGTTAGGGACGGATATGTATATCCGTTGCAAATTTTAGGGACAATTTTTTTCTTCCCGTCGCTATGTATAATGAAATTACGGGTTTTAACTTGGAGATTTATTGACCCTCCTTTTGAGCTCTTCCTCTTCACCTCTTCGTCCCAACTCACAACAAAACATCACCCACAAATTCTTCGAGTCTTCGACACTCATCACCCACAAACTCATCTCAGAAACATCACGTCTTCGAGTCTTCGCCACTCATCACCCACAAACTCTTCGTCACTCCCAATTCCGAACTTCAACATCACCGACAAATTCTTTGTCACTCCCAATTTCGAACCTTAATTTAAATTTTTCTGAATTGAAGGCTCAATTTCACTGTAGTATTAGGGCATAATTTTGTAGTTTTGGATTCCAATTTTAGCGTCTAGGGCTGCGTCGACGGCGGTGAATTGCGGCTAGTGGTTGTTTCGTCGAGGGCGGTGAATTGCGGCGAGGGGTTGCCGTGTCAAGGCTGGCCGGATTTGGTTGTTTAATCGAAGATTTTCGAGCAACAAATTTCAGTAGTTCCTTCTTCCAAATTCCGATTAGGTATTATTTTCATTACCTCCTTCATAATTCTTTCTTAATTTCTTTTTTTCTTTCATTCATTTTTTGTGATTACAATATTTTGTTATGGGTGCTAACAAAATTCATTTAATTTTCTCTAAAACCATTAGATAAATGATGTGCTATCTTAGATTGTATATTTGTGTCATTTGTAATTCTACGTATACCATCAGTTGTAGCTCCTAACTGAAATGAATCAAAGTCTCAATGCAGTCAATGKCATAGTTTGAGTCTGAGATACARTCAATCTTATGGTTCCTAAACTAGAGAACCGTCTGCCTTGACTTCCATTTATTTGTTTGTTTCTCTTTGCTTGTATTGATGTAATGTAGTCATATATTACTCCATTAGCAAAAAGCAATCAGATTAAGTTGAATTGAGGTTAATAATGGTGATGTTTAGCAATAATAATGATTGATTTGGGTAGCATTAATAATAAAGATTGAGTTGGGTAGCATTATCATTGTAAATGAAAGTTAAAGATTGAGTTGGGTAGTAAKAATTGTTCTTCTTTCGATTACCCTATATGCTTATGAAGTAGGTTCGAATATGTTATTCAATTTGCTCAAATGGTTGTTTCATTTGCTCATATSGTTGTTTCAATTTGCTGAAATGGCTATTAAGGTTCTGCAAAAAGTTTCATGCTTTTCTACTTGTATCTATTTCTTTTTTTTAATCATAAATCTACTTSTATATATCATAAATATACTTCTTCACGAATTGTGAACAACTTTTAGTGTTGCAGCGAGGTTAAGTGCTTTAATACACAAGCATTTTCATATACTAGTGCGACAATAACTACTTAAGCGTTGAGAATAACATTAGCAACTGTTAGACACCAAAATTGTACTCCCAAGTGAGTAAACCAATGGATGAAAATTAACGTTCATGATCAAGTTTGATTCTGAAAGACGCAGTAAACTCGTAAAAAGCTCGAATATGTGAAGTCATGCTCGATCATGAGGCTAAGGGTCAATAAGAGGCAAAAGTTATATTTTCTTTTTATTTATTCTAATATTTTCGTATTTTTTGGCAATTTTCTTTTTAACTTTAGGATTTTTTAAAATAATTTTACTGGTGATTTCTATAATTTCCACTTTTCATTGCATTCTTCTCATTTTTCTGAGTTCACCAGTATTTTTAGATTATTTTTTTCGATTTTCTATATTTTCTATAATTTTACAATATTTAAAAATTCAAAATACCAAAAAATACATAAAAAATCAGAAAATACTTTAAAAATACAAAAAATACATGGAATGTTCTAGAACCCTAGACCGTATTTTCTTCATAAAGGGGTTGTCTAGGTTCATTCAATTAAGAAGATCCGAGAAGAATGAGAAGAATCGGAATATTTCAAAGAAGAGGCTGAGGGAATAATTGAGCGTATATACGCTCGTTTTTGCCTTTTCGTGCGCTATAAATATCCTCTTTTGCCTCATTTTCGACAACTTCACGCATTGCTAAGCTTCACATATCCTTCTCACTTTCTCACTTACACTCTCTTGCTACGACAAACACATAAATACGAGTTCTAGCGCTCTTTTGAATCAAATCGACGAGCGAAATCAAGGTATAACTCTTAGGTTGCTCAACCAAACAACCTTCATTTCGTTTCTTCTAAACTTGACTAATAACTATTACGAGTTTTCAATTAACTAATAAAATGTAGAAACCACCTTTCAGTTGTTATTTAAATATGTAGGATTAATCTTCTCTTTTTTTTGTTGTTTGTCAATGTCACCTCATTTCATTATTATTATTATTATTATTTATTATATATCATTATTATCGTTCACCATTGTTTAATATATTAGTCGTCAATACTAAACAGTTTATTTTGTCTTGTTTAGCTGATCAATCAAAGGCACCTTATATTATTATATTCTAACGGTTTGTTGATTGTAGTGACAAGGTAAGGATGGTTGTATGTTATATATATATATTGTATATATGTTTTGTGTCACGCTTTGTATATTTGTTTAAATAAGACCGAATTTATTGCTTGTCACATTAAAGTCAGATAATTATGGTACAACCGGTTTTCTAGGCTCCTTGTTAATACTATTGGACTACTAACAAAGTGATCGCCTTATCATTGTAGAAGTTATTGTTTGTATAATAGTTAATCCCACCTAGTAACCTTTAGGGATTAGTTCGGTCTAATAGAGGCTTGAATTTCTAAGTTTGCGTGCATCCCAATAATCGTGTTTGAATGAAATTAAATGAGACCGAGTAGAGGCCGCTACATGCGGGCGGATTAGGTCAAAGATTCGATCCGATAACCATGTCCCCGAACCCGAACTGGTTAACTGGATCAGACCGTGGGGGCCATTGTTTTGGCACCAGACGTTTCGGGCCGTCCGTGATTTAACCTTTATAGCATGTGGCTATCCTATACTCGACAACACTTCACCAACGCACTACATGCGGGTTTTGGTGCTCAAGCCCACATACACACTACACGCATCGATGTAGGCCTAGCCCCCCCCCCCCCCCCCCCCGGCGGTGGGCCCGCAACAAGTTGTAGGTAATAGACATATAATAATCAGTACGAAGTCCACATAGTTTGAAATTAATAATTCAAGTAAAAAGGTTGATGTTCGATACCAAGTAACATAAGTTGAAATTATATAATTCAATGTAACATAGGTTGAAATTATATAATTTCAAGTAACATAGGTTGAAATTAATAGTAACTAGTAACGTAGTTGATTTCGATACCAACGTTCGCGAATTCAATATAAGACCTAATGACTCATAATAATGCCTTATCTAATATCCTTATTTTAAACATTGTTGAAATTATAGTATATTTATCTACACTCAAGTATAATGTCATAGTGATGCGATTCCGCAGATAGGATGCGAGGGCCCCCAATTTAGACCATAAATGGATGTATGAAAGGCTCAATGGAAAATTTCTTAGTTCAGTTTATGCAAAAAGGTTGATGAGTTCATTTGAATTTGCTTGCAAGCAAGATATGTCAATGACGATGGCCTTTTAAAGTGTCCTTGTGCTGTATGTTGGAATGTTCCCTTATCAAGGTCCAGATGTAGTGTAGTTGCATCTTTACAAGAATGGATTTCGATGCCGAATTACTATAAGTGGACTTTTCATGGGGAAGATTGACTTTCAAAACAAAAATCAAGTCAAAAGAAGTGTAGTTAGAGAGGCATTTTAACCTATACAAGAACATGTGTTGTTTTGGATGCATTTGGATCCGATTACGCTTCATATGATATCGACTAACGGTGAGGAAGAACCTATTCCAAGAGATGAAGAAGTTTCTTAGACATGTTAAAGGTTGCCGAGGAAACTTTTGTACAATGGATGCAAGTTGTCTTTGTTATCTGTTGCAGCAAGGATAAAAACATGCAATGTGGAGTACAATATTCTTGCATAAAGCCATCGATAGCGTTGCATTCTTAATTAAGGATATCCAGAAGTAAATAATGATGACCGATACATTTCAAAGGACTCGAAAATTACTGAATGGACTTGAACTCCTTCATCATAAGATAGATACATGTACCAATGATGCATGTTGTTTTGGATAGGAGCACAAGGATCTACATGAATGTCTTATTTGTAAAGCAAGTCGGTACAAGACTTCAAGAGTGAATGACAAAAGAACTGCTTAGAAGGTGCTCTTTTACTTGCCAATTGCTCCAGGTTGCAAAGACTATATGCAACTAAGTCAACTGCTAAGCAAGATGAGTAAGCTTTAATGAGACACAAAAGGAGTTTGAGTGAAAAAAAAAGACCCTATTGGAAACCACGGAAACTTTCTTGGCTTTCAAAAAAGAAGTGGAGACATTTATGCAAGCTTCTAAACCTCCTCACCCTTGACTCCATTGGAAGATTATTGGTAAATAATTTGGTGTACTTGTTTAGGTTACTGTTTCTAACTTAGGCCGTAATTATTTATGTATATACTTTTAAGTCATATATTTTGTATATCGAACAAGCTATCTATTTTGACTTAGTAAATATTATAGGTTTTCTTTTGGAGACTTTGTCTTTTGGAATGTACTACTTATAATTATAATCGTAAGTTGTTGGATTTTTTGTAATCAATTGAATGTAACTTGTTGGTTAATGTAAACARTTGTTGGTTATTTGAATAGCTTTTATTGGTTATGTGTAATCAATAAGTAGCAGGGCATGRCAAAAATGCAAAATGGCAGGGCATTCATTCCTAAAATTAGAGACCACTAATTTTAGGCAATGGTGTAGATGTGTAACCAATAAGTAGCAGGGCATGGCAAAAATGAAAAAATGCAAAATGGCAGGGCATTCATTCCTAAAACTAATGAGGTCACCTWGATCAATGYGGAATTTAAGATTTATAGGCAATGGTGTAGATGAGGTCTTCTGCACATCCATACCACTAAAAGAGWGCAATTCCTTAGCATACTTGGATTGAGACARAACATATCCTTTATCAGTTTGAGTCACCTCCWTACCCAGGAAGTAATTGATGATTCCCAAATCTTTGATGCTGAAGCAAGAGTCCAAATGTTGCTTCAAGGCTGTAATAACATTAGGGTCTATTCCAGTGATGRTTATGTCATCCACATAGACAACTGCTAGAGTGAGTTAAGTATCTGATTTCTTCATAAAGAGAGAATAATAACTTTTAGACTGAACAAAACCTTGAGCCTGCAATTCTGTCTGTCRCTTGGCATACCACTACTTGGAGGCTTGCTTCAAACCATATAAAGAYTTCTTYAGTCTGCATACATGATGGTTAGGATTGGGAATCCCTTGTGGCATTTGCATATAAACTTCTTCATTTAAATCCTCATGTAAAAAGGCATTGTTGATGTCTAGTTGGTAAACTGGCCAATTGTTGTGAGAAGCCAAAGCAAGAACACACCTAAGAGTTGCCATTTTGATGAYTGGTGAGAATGTCTCATCAAAATCCACACCAGCCTTTTGAGTATACCCTTTTGCTACTAACCTGRCTTTATATATCTCAATATCACCATTAGATCTCAACTTAATCTTATAAACCCATTTACTTTCACTGTTTTCCTGCCTTTGGGCAAAGGGACAACATCCCAAGTCTCATTTTGTTGCAAAGCAGCTATTTCTGATTGCATAGCATGTATCCAATGCTGATCAGAAGCTGCTTCTTCATATGTAACTGGCTCTTGGATATCTGTCAAATTAGTTTTCACAAAGACAAAATTGCATCAATGTTTCCTGCTCATATCACAATAGTAATCATTAAGGTAAGATGGGGGTTTTCTTGGTCTGTGGGATTGTCTAGGAAGCAAYTGGGTAGGGTTGGGTTGGGTTGTTCTGGTTGAGTAGGAGGTGGTTTAGTAATATCYTGGACAATTGTGTGATCTGGGCCAGTAGGATCAATGTTATCATCAAGGGACTCAAGAAAAACATCAGGAATATCAGAATAGGAAACATGTCGAGAGGTAGAACTAGCTGGTAAGTATATGTGTGAATCAGGAGAAATTTGAAGTGGTTGATGAAAAGGAAAATGGTTTTCATGAAAAACAACATCTCYAGAAACATGAATTTTTCTGGTCTGCAAATCCAAGACTTTGTATCCTTTTTGCCCAACCCCATATCATAGGAAGACACAGGGAACACTCCTTGGCTCAAATTTTGCCCTAAGATGCTTTYGAGTGCTCATATAACATAGGTAACCAAAAGCTCTTAATTAGGAAGGAAAAATCAGGGAGCTTTTGATACAGTAATTGATAAGGAGTATTGTAATTTAAGGGTTTTAAGGGCATTCTATTGATTGTACAGGTTGCACACAGAAGGGAGTCTCCCCAATACACAACAGACAATTTGTATTGAAAAAAGAGAGATCTAGCAATCTCTAAAAGATGTAATAGGGGTACCAATCCACCAGCTAGGTTACCAATAAGAATGAGAGGCCTTTTCAAGGAGTGCTCCTTGAATATGACATGTAGTAGGGGTAAAGAAAACAATAGAAGATAGATCTTGCATAATTTAGTGATAAATAATAGATTAAATTGGAAAGCAGGTGCAAACAGGACATTGTGCAAAGTTATCTCAGGACTTAATATAACATAAACCAATATGTGTAATACCAATTTTTGTGCCATCAGGTAAATATGGAACCTTTCCATGTTGATAATCATGAAAAGACTTAGATTATTGCATATATGATCTGAGGCACCACTATCTATGACCCATTCTGTGTTTAAACAAGAAATAACAAATGTTACCTGAGATTAGCTTGATAAGAGACCTCAGGATCAGATTCTGTCACTGAACTTGTTATTGAAGGTGTTGGTGGTCTTTTGTTGAGTACATCAATCATCTAATTGTATTGATCAATATCGATGCTAGGGGCTGTTGATGTGCTTTACTGTATCTGAAGACAAAGATGTTGGAGCTTTGTATTGAGCAGCTACTTTCTTGTCTTTAAAACCCTTAAAACCTGGTGGATACCCATGTACTTTGAAACACCTCTCATAGTTGTGTCTAGAACCTTGCAGTGAGAGCAATAGTAATAAGATGCAAGCCTTCTATTATTGTCATTGTTATTTGAATTCTTCTCCCATTTGGAACAGTAGGTGGTGGAAAAATCCGGGCTACTGTGGTTCGTTTGTCATGTGTTGAAAGATGAGAAGCAGGATAGCTGCAAGGTGCCAAAGAGCTCTGAAAGAGTGGTAACCTAGGATAATCTTATTGATTCTCTTCTTGAGAGAAAAGCCTGTATGCTTCAGACAGATGTGGTAAAACTTTCATCATCAAGATATTGCTCCTAATGGCTGAAAAAATGATCCTTCAACTTGATCATAAATCTGATCAACCTTCTGTCCTCTTGTTGTTTTAGCAATCTGCCAGAAATATTACAAGTACACTTGTTGCAGACACAGGTTGGCATTGGATCAATGGTGTTGAGTTCATCCCAAAGTGATTTTGAACTTAGTATAAAATTCAAGAACAGACAACATGCCCTGATCAATCTCTACAAGCTGCTTTTCCAAGTTGTAAACCCTAGTATGTGAACTGTATGCAAATTTCTCCTCAAGATCTTTCCAGATCTCGTGAGTAGTGTTGAAAGACATAACACTCTCTGCAATCTTAGGATCCAGGTTAAAGATGCTCCAGGACATGATCAAGTCATTGCACCTGTTCCATGCTGATGATTCTGGTTCTAAAAGTGGTTGTTCCAGGGTGCCATGTATAAAGGATAGTTTATTTCTTGCAGAAAAGGCCATGAAGAATGCATTTTTTTCCAGTTTGCAAAACTTGTTCCATTGAAATGATGGAAACAAGCTGTTGGGGTGTGTATCAGAAGGGTGAATGTAGTAAACACCTAGCTCGATCATTGTTAGGCAGTAATTTGGTGTGATTGGTGTTGGTTTCTGTAGCCATTGTAACAATTAAATAGTTTGAATGAAGAAAGAAAAGAAAGAAATCAAACTATCACAACAACCACAAAGCAGAAGACAGAATAAAACAAAAAGAAAGAACAAAATGGGATTATAGCAGAAAAGGAATCCCAAACAGTAGAGATCAATGCAGAAACTTCACTAAGACTTAAACCGCAAAGACTTGGTGATGTTTGATCAAACACAGGGCAAAAGAATTGGAGAAAATTGCAAAAGTAGAAGATAACCTCAAATTGTGATTATAGCAGAATGGTTGTTGAAGAAAGAATTCCTGTATTCCAGAAACTGAACAAAACTTGAGAACTGGATTTCTAAAGCTTTGGTTCGTGAATAATGAATTTGAACTTTTGATCGAATAACTGGTGGCTCTGATTACCATGTAGAAAAATCTGGACATATGATTATAATCTAGCCTGCTAGACTGCCAGAATGAACTATCCTCGCAAGATGATCATTAGGATCGAACATCAGTGAGAGAAAGGGAGAAGAGAATCATAACTTGTGTTATTTCTGTTGAGAGAAGAAATGAATCGATAATCTTTACATATGATCAGGACCCTAATATATAGGAGTCATGATTCCTTATATAAGAGTAATAAAGCTAATCATACAAGGATGAACTAAATCACAGCTAGTATTAAGATTGCTGAGCTTGACAAAACATAACTAATTCCTAACTAACTCTAACTAATATAACAGAAATAAAAGGAAAAATATAAATAAGGAAAAGCCAATTCCTCATGCTACTGCCTGCTGCTGCTTGTTGTGCCTAGAAGTAGAATACTTCCAATAAAATATAATATTATGCCATTGAGTAGGTCTTTTTTAGTATATACGGAGTATTACTAACTCAAGGGTTAACATATTTTTAGATTTCACTAGATATACCCCCGTGCGATGTACGATTTTAGATTAATGAATAGTAAAAAACTGTAGCATGTGATTTCTATAGGGGTTATACAAAATTATGTAGTATATTATTCTTAACTTTTCAAAGAGGTTAAAAATTTAATTTTAACTTAAATCCTAAAAGACTAAAGAATGTCGTGAGATTAATTCGTTATAAAATGATATTTTTATGGGAAAATATATAAATTGAAAAACTAAATTGAAGAAGAGGTAGGAAAAATGCTATAAAAAGAATATTGGGAGTATTTATTAAGAACATGTAAAATAATCCTAAAGAAGAGTGAAAAAAATTTGTAAATATGTGTCATAATTATTTTTTGTTTGTTAGAAAATAATTTTTAAAAACCAAAATATTGGAAAAGTCTTGCGAGGAAATTGATAAGAGTTTTGAGGAAAAATGTTAAAAGTGGGATGATTTAGTAGATGTATATAAATAGATAGATAGATGTGCATTAATTAATGTGAATATGAATTGTTTTCAATGTTTTTTTTATGATGGAATTACCAAAAAGAGACAATAGGTACCAATCTAGTACAAGTGATCAAAAGCAAGTTTGGTCGACCAAGATAAAAAATTTATCGTCGGCCTAGAATGCATGTCCAAACTCAGCTTGTTATTACGGGATTGACTACTAACTCTTACACACCCTAAATTACGGGTCAGGCTTGTCTGCGGGCTAGCGAACTGGCCTAATTTGCGTTATAAATACATAATTCATAAAGTTCTCTAATTTAACCAATAAAATATACTTTGAATTAATTTTTTTGCCATTACCCGTTATAGATATTTGATGAAAATAACACACAATAAGTAATAGTTACTCATACTTTTTTTAAGTTGATAAATTTAAACATATAGTTATCCTTCATAGTAGCTACTCCGTAGCAAGTAATGAACTTTGGTAGTTTTAATAGTTTTCAATTTACAAAAATATTTTAAAATAATAATTTTATAATATTTTTAAATAAACGAGTCGGGGCTAATACAAATTCACTTGTGCATGTCCGCCTGTTTATAATAACGGGTCAAGTTTAGCTCGCCCAATTTTTTGAAAATTTTAAAAATGAATGTCCAAGCCCGCTTTTTAGCGGTTCGAGCTGGGTGGGAGCGGGATTGACGGATCGTCCCGCCCATGAATAGCTCTACTAGCTAGCAAAGACTACTGTTGGTGGATGCAGGGAATTGTAGTGCTCCTACTTTGTTTATTCTTACYCGCATCACCGACATAATCTGGCGAGCCTTTAGCCTGTGTGGTGAGATTGAATAATGTGTTCAATGAATTCTCTAAAAAGAACACGAGACTTAGTTTCTTATTAGTGGGTTCATTGCATATTCCTCAAGGCCAGACATACTCTTAATATGTAATAAAGCAAGTGATGAAATTCATCACTTTGTGAGGTGACAGAGATAATGTAGAGAGAATTAGGGAGAGCATACTTGAAGAAAAAGTAAATTGTATTATTRGAAAAAGTAAATTGTATTATTAAATAATGCAAATGTATATACAATGAGCCTTAGACTTGTTATGGAATAAAAATGAAGTTTAGGACAAACATAAATGAAGAGAAACAAAAGTCATCCATTATAAAGTAAGAATAGGGTCAAACTACAATTGTATTGTAAGGAAGGATGATTACCTCCATATTTCCACAATTAAGATTGATAAAAGCACGCTAATAATCCATTAAAGGATGAACTATGCTATGATAAGCTACGCTACACCAAACTACGTACACTATACTTCGCTACTACGCCAAGTACGACTAAGGAAAACTAAAATGCRAAAGAAAGATAGATGTTTGCTTTTCCTCTAGTTTGATTCGGCTTCACCTATTTATAGGCCTTCAATGGTAGAGAWCGTGGATGGTTTGCAGTGGTTACTCCCTACGGGAGTTTCTTGGTGCTTCTTTCCAATATTTGAATTCMTGGTGCTTTCCCTCCAWGTCTCCTGTTGTCGCTTGATGCTCTCAATGGGCCTCTTTTGTCTTGGGCTGTCTCCTACTGGACYCCCTCTTGGATAATCCCTTCTAGCGCTCGTGTCCTATCATTGGATTGGAATATTTAAGAGGTGCCAAGCAAAGTATCGCTTGTCTTCTTGTCAACATTTTTCCTAATCATCGCCAGTCACACATCGTTGGTCAAACTCTTGGTCAATAATAGTCATAACCGGTCAAAATAAAGTCAGCCGAGGTATTTTTTTAGTCAGTAACAACTTGAACTGAAGAAATATGTCCTTAGACAATTTCCGACAATTACTAAAATATATATATAATATGTTAGGTACTCCCATTGAGCCACTCAGGGTCCAATAGCCACCAGGTGCACATGTTCAACTAAGTCCAATAAGCCCAATTGTGTAAGGTCTGGTCCAAAGGCCCCCCAGTTCAAGGGGAGACATACCGTGGGCTAAAAGGAGTAAAAGCCCAACCAACCCACTAATCATAAGTTGGAATACATGCAATGACACCTACCCTGGTATCGCTCACAGTACGCCATTGCACATTTGAGGAAGCCTTGACCATGCAAGTCTCGGTATATAAAGCAGGCTGGACAGCCCAAGGGCTGGTAAGTTAATTCGAACACACACCACATACATTATATCTCTCTCTAAATATTGATTACCCTGGAAATACTGCACCGATCCATCGAAGGGCTGTTCCTGGTTGCCCCCAGGGTAGTTCAATCTTGTTTTGTAGGAGCAAGGATTGCAGGCCCAGGTCATCTTCAACGCAACCCCGGCTCGTTGCACACTGCCACGTCAAGCACGTACCACATATTGGTACCAACAATTTGGCGCTAGGAAGGAGGGTCGTAGTGTCACATATTGATGAAGAGAAACTGATGCATCCAACCAGGAGATGATGCATAGGTGACTGGAGCTACCTTAGAAGGCGGGGTCTTTCCAGGCAAAAGCCGCTCCTCGGACGTCCAGGTCAGCGCCGGAAAGCACTGGGGTTCAATGCGACCAACCGTCTCATCACTCACATGTCACAAAGTCCGAGGAACCAGAATACTGGGTCGTTTGGGGTGGGACTATCCGCCTCCTCCCTCTGGAGAACAGGGTATCGCTACCACCGACCAGCGGTGGAGCCAGGGAGAAATGTCTTAAGACGTGCAGGTCTGGGCATCCCATCAGGTTACTTGGTGGAAACACTTCGGGGTGGCCACTCAAGCTGCTTTTATTGTCAAACCTGCCACCGCCGCTCGGCCAGGAGAGGTACAAGACCAGGTAGATGGCGCCGACGACCACCACAACTGTTGTTTCCCCCTGGTCCTCGGCTGCAGCCAGCTGAGATCAGCGTAATCCTTCCTCATCACCACTTAGTGGAGGAAATTTTGAAAGCTCGGTCACAAAAAAGTTAAAATGCCAGGCCACATCAAATTTGAATGGTACTAGGAGATCCTGAAGACCATGTGGCCTCTTTAGTGAGGGGCACATGTACTGGGTGAATTCACAGATGGCAACCTGGTGCAAGTATTTTCCTACACTTGAAACAGGAATTGCACCAGGCTGGTTTAGGAAATATCCCACCAGGTAGTGTCCATAAGCTTTGTTGACACTGGCGGTCAGTTCAGAAATCATTTTATTAAGTGGTAGATAGTGAAGAAAAAATCTTCGTTGAGCTTAATGTCCTGTAAAGCAGGGTTAAAAGATGAAAGTCTGCGTGATATCTTACCAAGGTCAATAAGGAGGCCATAAGGTCTCAGATCAAACCTGATGTGGTAATCAATGGCTTTGCAGTATGGTCTCAAGACCAGGACCGTCAGGGACCACCTCACAAGTCAGGAGGGGATACCTGGCCCAGGCAATGCGATCTCAGATGAGTATATCACCCTAGAGGAGTTCAACAAGACATCACGGCACCAAAGGTGACATGAGCTCCGAAAAGGAGGAAAAATCACACTAACTGCCCAAAATCCAGAAAGGAAAAGAGGGAGGAAAAGAAAAAGGAGAAAGCATCAGCACCAGTTCCACCTATTTTCCGAAAGTTTTTACCCCCCTCAAACCATGAACCAAGCAAGTAATATAATGGCAACACACAAGGAGAGGATAAATGGATCAAGCCTCCCAAGAAGTCAAGGGCTGGAAAGGACCCTAATAAGTACTGTGATTTTCCAGAGTGGTCTGGTTCAGTCCACTGAAGATTGGTGTTCAGCTAAGAACAACATTGAAGACACTAATCAGAAAGGGATCATCTTTGCTCAGTACAAGAATTTGCTAATAAGATCAAGAGGAGAAAGACCCAGGGCCAGAAGAAGACAGAACAGAGCAACCAAGGAGATACCTCAGCCCAGGAGGCTCAATGCAATGAATTCTGTCACATCTTTGGCCCAACAGCTCCAAGAAAGCATGCTGAAAAAATAAGGTCAGAAAGCTAGTTGTTCAATTTCTGTATCATCTGAATGTTTAGATATTCCTGAATTAGCTTGGATCTCAAGACTGTAGGGGGCTGGTCCACCCCATAATGATCCCTTGAATAGTTCATCCAAGTGTCACCACCTAGTCCATAAAGTCCTGATTGAAATGGGGGTAGCTCTGTAAATTGTACTTATTATCAATGTTTAAATCAAAAAATGGGGCTACAGATAGCAATATGGAGCCACACATCAGGACCAATAACAGGATTTTCTGGAAACTCAATTCTCCTAAAGGTGAAAATTAATTTGGCCAGTCAGAACCTTAGGGGATGAAGAGTAGGAGAGAACTGTTATGGTCAGGGTTTCCGGTGTCAGACTTATTCCACCCTATAACATTATAGGGAAG
>SNQN01011252.1:5283-19464 GCA_008642245.1 Bassia scoparia | reverse complement strand
AAAAAAAAATTAAAAAAAATTCTAACATAGTAGTTGACGTTGGTGACGGTTTTCACATCAATCCTGGAAGCATTATAGTTTACCCATTTTTAATACTCCCTTAGTTTTTTTAATCGCTAGTTTCTGACTTTAACACGATTAATGTATAAACAATAGTTTGCTTTAGTTATATAAACTTACGTTAAAACATARCCACGTAAAATCTTGTTTGATTTTTTTWAAAAATCTATTTTTCATAAAGTAAATGTAGCAAATAAAAAATATGGAGAMATGAAATCAATTCAAATTTAGCTAGTGAATATTCTGATTACACTTGAAACATAACTTGCACACGGGAACACATTCAACATATATTGATTAATGCATAAACATAAAACAAGAAGAGAACTTGTACAACTATACAATGGAATCAACCGTACAACTATACAATTGATGATTATCTGGGAAGTGGTATAGCTTGAAGTGGCTCAAGTTTTTGTACTGTAAGTCCAAACTTATCTCTCATGTCTAAATCTTTTGGATTTTTACCATGACCAAGCTCCCAATTAAATGAATGAATTAGGGTACCCAACATTAAATGTGCCATCCTATGAGCCAGTTGCATCCCAGGACATATTCTTCTTCCCGATCCAAATGGTATGAGCTCAAAATCTCTTCCTTTATAATCTATTTCTTTTTTCATAAATCTTTCAGGGATAAACAAATCTGCATTTTCCCATACACTAGAGTTACGACCAATTGACCACACATTCACCCATATAGGTGAATTTTTTGGCACTAAGTAGTTAGATAAATATACGTCCTTTTTAGCCTTGTGAGGAATCAAAAATGGAACTGGTGGATGCAACCTAAAAGTTTCTTTCACTATTGCTTGAATATAAGGTAATTTTGAGATATCTGACTCTTTCATGAATCCATCTTTCCCAAGTAGCTTGTCCACTTCTTTTCGTGCTTTCTCCATCTTCTCAGGGTTGTGAAATAATTCTGCCATTGCCCACTCTACCGTGCTTGAGGTTGTATCAGTTCCTGCAATAAACAAATCCTACAMGCAAAAATAGATGCAAACAAATATAAATTGTTAAATACAAAATATTCTAAAATAAATTTACRAGGGAACACGAGATTCTAAAATACTCTGATCCCTTTGTTCCTAAATATTCTATCAATTTCAGTTTAGCCTGCATGTTAAATCCACAATTTTTTTAATCATATATTTAATTTACTTTGTAAAAATTATATACTACGTCCAGTGTTTTTTTTAGATGTTCAAAATTATTTTGCATGGTACGTATCTATAAGAGTTGATGAGTTGGATATATAGTTGAGTAAATTGAGTAAAAAGTTGAGTAAGTTAGGTAAAAGAGTAAATGTTGTGAATGAAAATTTTTTGGAAAAACGTAATTTTGAGTGAATAAATTGAATAAAAAATAAAAGTTGACTTTAAGAAAAGAGTAATTCATGTAATTTTAGACGTAATAAAGTAGTTAAAAGTAAAAAATTATTTTTTAGATTGGATTGGAACAACTATTTTGAAAATATCTAAAATAGAAAGTGGAACAACTAAAGAAAAAGGTAGTACAAATTAAATATTTTTGTATTACTTCGTCGAAACGAATCAAACAACAACACATGAATATATTTTTAACTTATCATTCATTAAATATTTAAAAAATTATTCATAAAGTGTTCAAGTTCTTTATGTATAAGAATTTAGAACGGGGGAGTATGTAATTATGAGCATTTCTCTTTGGTCTAATTATTAATTACTTTTCTTAAAAAAAAGCGGAGCGAGGGTGTAAAACACAATATCTAAATCTTGTGCACAAAGTTACAGAGAAAAGGCTAGACACATTGTCCATATATTGACTTATGTCAAATAGGATAATATTGGAAAAATATTTTCATTAATTTGTTGCTTATTTACTTAAATTTCTTCTTAATGTGTGTTCAAATCAAAAGTTTCCATTAAAAGAAATGTGTATAATATGGACTCTGTAAACGATTATTAAAAGGTGTTAATTGCTTTTGAAAAAGTATGATTGGTCGTTGTTCAAATTTTTTATGTACTTTTTAGTTTAGATCATCAATTTTATTCAATTCAATTTAATTAGTTCATTATTATATTAAATTATAAGTTCAGTTTAGTTCAATTCAGGTCCGATTCAATTTTACAGACATATGTTGTAAAATTAAAGCATATGGAAATAAGTAGGTTGATAAAATGGCAAAAAAAATAGGTTTCATATAACTATACGCATATACCTATAGGGAAAACTAGTCGATCTTGATTTGGAAAGATGAGATATACATCGAAAATAATTGTTTCGCCAATCATGAAGTGATGGATATAGATATGCCAAATTTGTAATAAGTTTTATTTTTTATGTAAAAGTTATGGTATTTTATTTTTTGAAGTAAATTGATTTATTGATAAAAAGTCATACGAATTTACAAAGAAAATTAATACAATAAACACATAAAAAATTACTCAAAGAAAACTTTTGTTCTGCGCTACAATCGTTGCAAATTGACTTTCTTTGTCTCTTCAACACTGTTGTGTCTAACAACTTTTAATATGAGAGGGTCTATGGATTTGTTGTATGCACGTTGAAGATAATTCTTTAATTTATCAAATTGTGTTTGAAGCATTATCCACTTTTCGATCTTCGATCTCACATAGAAATTTCTCACAAGAATAATTTGTATTGACTAAATTGACAATTGAATCACAACAAAACCACTAGAGGGGTACAAACCTAAATATCCACAAAAGGGCACTAACTATGAATCCTCGAAGGAGAACAACATTAATTGAACTTACATTATAAAACATACATTAATAAAAGATTGGGTCGGAATGCAAATTTCGACAAAAACTCTAAATTTAATGGTATTTTTTTTATCTAAAGTTGTCATTACTAAATAAAAATTATTATTGTAGATGTATTATAGGCTATTTTTTAATGTTATTATTGTATTGTTCTTCTATTAAGAAATAAGGAATTTTATAAATTAAAAGGCATTAATTACTTAAATAATTTGTGGTTTTTGTCATAATTTAATGGGAGATGCTGAAACATAGCCTATGAGTGGTTATGGATAAACATTAATAACTTCTAAAGCGGAAATTTTAATTTAAAAATTGACAAAAATTACACATTGTTTGAGATATTTAATGCTTATTTAAACTTTTTTCTTTTCACTTTTTAGCTTCTTATCTATAGCCCTTAGCTATGTTTAGAATTTCTCATATTAATAAATGTATTAAAATGCTCATCAAGGTAAGCCGAGATGAGTCAAAACAGACCAACTCGGAGTTATGTTAATTGCTGCACTTTCGAGTTATTCGTAGTCGGTTGTCATCAGGTCAGGTTAGGTTATGTTAACTTGATTATCTCTTTTGGGTTAATCGTACCGTGTAACTTAGCATGTGCAAGTAAGTGCTACGACATGGAGCTCAAGGAAAAGGGCAAAATTATATCTAGTATTATATATGTTATAGTTAGAATAATGAGCTTCAACATGTGGGTCGATGCTCAAAAAATATGCACAGGTTCTCGAAATTCTAATCATATCCTAACTGCGTCTATTACATGCAACGCTAAAAACTGACATATCTAGTTTTGGAAGGAAAATTGCATGAATGTAGTTTAACCTTGTACAGTTTAAAGGGTAGTGAATGATAGAAGAATAATTTTGTTTTAATATATATACTAGTTTAGGGCCGTGCGATGCACGATATTTACTAAATTTATTCATTAAAACTCTAAAAAGAGTGAAATAATTTGTAATTTAATATTTGTTAAGAAATTTTTTATTGTATCTGAATAATATTTATATATTATTATATTATATTATATATATATATATATTTGTAGTATATATATATAATTTATATATATATATATATAATATATATATTCATATATATATATATATATATATATTAGTCCAGGGACCCGTGCAATATTTATGATATTTACTAGATTTATTCACAAGATAGATCTCTAAATATTTGATATAAAATTGCAAAGAAATATGTGTAACGGAACTTTTGTACTCCCGCCATTCGACAAAATTCATGTTATTAGGAAATTCGGTACCATTCATTGGTCGTGAGAATCTTCTAAATTTCTATCAATATATATTTTTGGCGCGAATGAGCCACTAGAGTGAGTTACATTTATAAAGGGGAGGGGGTATTAGGATTTGAACCTCTGACCTGAGGGATCAAATTAAAGGTGGGGTTGAAGCCACCGCTCCAAACCCTTTCTCATATTTCTATCAATATATATATATGAATGTGCATAATCATTTGTTTTAGATTCAAACCTTATTGTATAAAATTAATTRATTTACAATTGTGTTTTATAAAATTTATTATGATAATATTGTATTGTATATGAAGTAGTACAGAATAATAATATTATGATTTAATAAAAGACATGACTTTGTCTAAATTTTGCATAAAATAAACAGATTTTGTTTAATGTGTTACTTGTATATTATATTGATTGATATTGCAATTTTATAAATAATTATACATTATATATTGCTAAGAACAATCTTATAGAATTAAACAAATATATATTTTTTATTATTAATTAGCTATTAGATTAAAATAATATATCWTATATACTCCCTCCGATTTTCAATGTTATGTGCAATTTTCTCATTTGAACGATTTTTAATGTTTTGTGTATTGTGCTTTATTCCATTTTGAAACATTTTCTCTCCTACTTTTTAACCATATCTTCCCTTACTTACCCCACTATTCCATACTTTTTTCCCTTTTTCACACACTCTCTCCTACTTTTTAACCCCACTCACATTATAATACTTTATTCCTAGTTTTCTCATCATTTTACGGAAAAAAGAAAAAAAAGGTCAATTAAATATGTGTAGGGGAACTTTAGTACGGAGTAATATTGTATTGTATATTACATTAGTACGGAGTAATAATATAATAATATAATAAAAGATATGTCTTTGTCTAAATTTTGCTTAAAATATTGCAATTTTATAAGTAACAATAAATTATATAATGATCAGAAGAATCTTCTAAAATTAAGTAAAGATATTATTTTTTATTTATTAGTCATTAGATTATTAATATGTCAGATAAGTAATTTTACAAAAAAATGAAATAAAAAAAGTTAAATTAAATTTATTACAATAATATTGTATTGTATAGTAAAAGATATTATGAGTAATAATATTATGATATTATAAAAGATTTGTCTCTGTCTAAATTTTGCTTAAAATAAATATATTTCATTTAATGTGTTATATTATATTGATTGATATTACAATTTTATAAATAAATAAAAATTATATATTGATAAGAAGAATCATCTAGAATTAGTTAAAGATATTATTTGTTATTTATTAGCTAATAGATTTAATTAATATGTTCTTATATAATTTATATAATTTTTACAAAAAAAAGTTTTGGAGGAAAATTTTTTAACCAGAACGCGCCATACATGTGGCACTTCTGGTTTCCGCTTTATTAGTATATAGTTAAGTTATTTATATTAATGATTGAGATCATAATATCTACATGACTACACTACCGCTGGTAGATTTACGCGACACTTATTTCGCCACTCTAAAAAATAAATCCGAACTTTCCCTTGTTGTGACCTATCCGCAAATACCATTAGGTGTATGTAGAGAACACTGAGTACGTGTTGTAGTCCTCACATACACAAAGTTTTTTCACCACAATCACAAAAAGAGAAAATTTGTTATTTTTTTAAATTTTAAAAGTTAACTTGAAGTAGGTGGATGAGGGACTATTATATTAACCAATTAAGAGATGAAGTATAAACCCTTATGACTATGTGGAGGTCACATACACTATAGTGTATGGTATGCTTATTTACCAATAGTGACCGCTTAGCAGAGCATAAAATAGAGTGTGGATTTTGTTAGGAGTGCGTAAATCAGTTTCCGTAAAGTAACCACTACGTAGATAGTAATATTGATTATTAATTTGAAGTGGGGTTCCAATATGACTACCCTGCCACCACTATAATTTCATATAGTCACTACTTAATAAATTAAATTTAGAAAGTCAAGGTAGTTGTATGATGATGACTTACCACGAGAAGATGTTTGACATGGTCAAGAGTCAACTCTTCTTTTCTAACGATCTGAGTAGTGGTACAAACTCGTTTTGATAACTTTTTGCTATTTTCCAATTTTTGATCGATGATTTGCTAAATTCATAAGTTTGTGTTTTCATGTAAATACTTTTTGTCAATATTTGTAAGTAACTAGTGCTTAAGCAATATGAGAAAGAGTCGGCAATTGGATTCTTATCGGCCGCTTTTCGTCATTCATACACGTTTTTAAACGTCGTGATTCGAATGAGAGCATGGCTACCAAATCCATCGAGAAAAAACAGAGAGATAAACAAATTTTCAATGAAGTATGTGAACGCGGCCTACCAATATCAACAGGCAACCCCGTGTCCACAACATTGTCGAACGTAGTCCTGCTATTTCGTCACCTTCTTGCTGTCGTAATTTATGACTGCGTCAAGCCGGTGAGTGACTAGCAAGCTTGAATGGTTGCGATTCGCTTAAGCTCGCGCCACTTGGGACCTCACGGGGAGCCAAACCATGGAAATTTATCATGGTTTACGAGTCAGCAGCATTGGTGGACCGACTGCTGCTAGAAAAAGGTAAGGTCAATGGTAAGGACATTTCTTGGCTATTTCGGGGGATTGATACTACTAATGTAGTGATGCTACCTAGCTTTAGGGACATTATGGGGCGTATAGTATTGATGAGTCAGCCGACAGCCTGATGAGGTTGATGCCGAGCTTAATGGATGTGTGCCTTGATAGCGCATGGTGTTGGAGTCTCCGGAGGTAGTAAGTTTTGACTTTGCTAAACAAGTTTGTAAAAGAAGTAGAAGATAAAGATGAATGAAGAGCACCAAGAAGAAGAAAGAGTGTAGAATCATTGGATAAAAGGGTTTAATTTTGGGAGCATCTCACTACTCATCTCTTATATTAAATAGCAGAAGAGTTGGAGACTTAAAAAACTTTCAATGAACTTAATTTAAAAAAGATATTATTAACAACCATTCGCCGGGTTGTCGTCTGAATCGATATGACACTTGATATATTTTCTAAATGGTAGATAAATTTACATGAAATGTTTATCAAAAACGATATTGCTAATGGACCGAACCGGGCGTAGATAAGGTATAAATACATTTTAGTAAATATTGAACCATAAACTTGGAATGCATCCAAATTACGACGTCAATTCGTGTTGTAATTAATGTTTATATTCATTTAATTGATTTCCAATTTTAAGTTAAATCTTATCTACGCCCTAAGGTGTGCTTGTTAGCTTTGGTGCCATAATCCATCACGTTACAAGTCAAGTTAGTAACAGTGTAATTAAATCTATGCATATTAATAGTTTTAATTAATATTTCACTTTTAGTTATTCCGGTGACTATTAATACCTTCCAGTTGTAATTGTGTGGCACTCTTTCAAGTATAAAATCACTCAGATTTTTTGTCGATGTGTAACAACTAAAAATGGAAGAGAGTAGATAATAAACAGAGAGAAGTGTTATTATCTCAATCTCATATACTCCGTATAATCTTGAACCTATCTACTTCATTTACATTTTTTCCTATTCTTTTTGACTAATGTATTAATGTGCTAATCCTTAGTTTTTTCTATGCTTTCCGTTTCTTTGTGTGGATCACTGTTTTCCTTTTGACACACATTTTTTAAGGACATACAATCAAGGGTTTATGCAAGCAAGATAATATTAGTTAAATATAATTTTTTAACATAAGACAAGAATGTGATTATTATCTTACTTAGTCTTAAAATTATGCTTTACCTATACATTTTCATCATTTACAACCTTAAATGCTAGCTTACCCTAAAAAAGGTTTTTCGGTGACCAAAACTAAAGTGCTCCACTAAAAAGAAACGGGGGAAGAAAGTACGATTGTTTCTTTTAGTCTTATTTTTCCTTATGATTTAATTTTTAAATCTATTTTGGTTCTGTAGAGTGTGAAACAAATTCATTTAATTTTGTTTCTGTTTTTTCCGACATATTTCTCCTTGATATTTACATTTTTCATCACATGAAAATTATAGAATCTATAGTGACGACGTGAGCTCTTTTTATTTTATATTTTAATTTTAAAGATACTTTGTACAACACTTTATTTATTTTCCTTTTTTTTGTATTGTTTTTCCCTTTCATATCTTAATAGATTTTAGGATTTTTTTGTGCTTTATTACCTTTTAGTTATAACTTTACTAAAACATCCCACCTTTTAGTTTTTTTTTTTTTTTAAAAAACACTCTCCCACCTTTAAGTTGCTAAATGTTCTAAAACTTCCACCATATAACTGTTAAGATGGCCCACTCCTTCCTTCTTCTCCTTCGATTTGATAGCTTTCCTTCATCCTTCTTCTTCCAAACTCCATTGTTATCTTTGACTATTTATGGCTAAAATTTAGGGGGAAATTCAAGTTAATTCATGTTTCAATCGCAATTTTGTTTTGCAACCTTAGATTATGTTTAATTATATTTGTTGTTGTATGATTAATTTAGGGTTTTCTTGCTATTGGAAAACAYAAAAAAACAACAATTTGTCCCATTTCTCAATCCTCATCCCATTAATTAATTCCATTATCTAGCACCATTCCTAACTAAAGATCCAACTTCACATAAAAAKCTATAGTAATTCGAGAATCAAAGCAAATACCGAGTAAATCATCCAATTGCATCATCCATGCCGAGTAGTCATCACATCATCCAATTCCCAATTACATTTACTCGTCATTAGTCCCTTCTTTTCCCTATAACTAACAATTCAAAATTACATACTGTTGGGAGTATGGCTAAGAATTTGATGCTTGCCAAATTTCGATTATGGCTTTTGTACTGTACTTCTTCTTCTTAGTTTTCCCCATTTTCTTTTTTTCTTTTTTTTAAAAATAAATTGAGGTGAAGGAGTGAAACATGGAGGAGGATAATAATGAAATCAAAGAAGAGTAAGAGTGTGCATTGAAAAGAAATGGAGGAATTTAAGAGGAGAATGCATTGAAGAAGAAGAAGGGAGTGAAGTCAGAGAGTTGGGTCGAGAGAGTTTAGGTGAGGCAAGCAAAAAGTAAAAGGGAAATTACAAAAATAACCCTCATTTTAACGACACTTGCTAACGAAACCGTTATCTAGTGGGAGTTTTAGAACATTTAACAACTTAAAGTTGGGAGTTCAAAAAAAAAAAAAAAACTAAAAGGTGGGAGTTTTTAAAAAGTTGTAACTAAAAGGTGGTAAAGCACAAAAAATCCTAGATTTTATATAATATTCACAAACAATGCTATTCTCCTTCAATTCCTTAAATCATTTAAATTTATTTCAATTTTTTTAAACAGGTTTTCTATAGTATATCCAAATGAAACTATTAGTTCTTCTTTTTAGTTTTTCATTACTCCTATCAAACTTTACAACAAGTTGTATTGCTCTTATACTCTTATAAGACAAAGATCTTCATTTGAATTAAATATTACAATTTTAAAAAATTAAATTAAAAATTAATTTAAATTGATCCGTACATGCAAAAAAAAATTTATGAATCATTATAGGAACTCTTCATAAAACTTTGTAACACAAAAAAAAAAAAAAAAAAAAAAAAAGAAAAAACCACAATGAAACAAACAACCCTTAGATTTTAAGTGCATTCTAGAAAAACTCCTTGTAAAATGCAAGATCTTCATATGTCAATTTAAATTTTTTTCATTAAAAAAATATAAAAATAGACTTATAGACTTTTATGGTCTTGAATTTTTAATTCCATTTTAAGTAAGAAAACAATAATAAAGTGGGCATTTTGTTATTAATTTTTTGACTAGACTCGGCATTTTTTCTTTCAAGAAAACTCCTATATTTTATGGTGTTTGCTTATGTGTGTAACTTTATATTGAAGCTTCTTTGTTCTTAGGTTTGACTTTTATCTTTATTGAAGCCTTCTTGTGGCTTATGTGCGCAACATTATACTGAAACCTCCTTCAGTTCAAGTGTTCACATACTAAATTTACACATATTAAAATAAATAGTGTAAGCCACAATATTTTGACATCTATCTTTGTTTATGAATCATTGTTATCACACACGATTATGAATTAATCTTGTACTGATGGAGAATACATAAAGTATATTTGTACAGAGGTGTAAATATTAGCCTTTGCTAAGTCAGCTAGAATATGGTTAGGTAGTAGTTTGCCTTTTTTCTATTTTTTGTCTCTAGTAGCAGCTTTCTGCTTTGCTTTTGGGCTGTGATCAGCTTAGGGATCCTTCCCTCCTACCTACCCTAACTGCTCATGTATATATACAATGTTGTACCCAGTTTAGTCAGATTGAATGAATTAGCCGCAATTGGCATATTTGCTTTTGCACTCAACATTGCAGAGTGTCTCCTTATTGCACTTTTCATTGCTAAAACTGTGATAGTCTTCATGTATCAGAGCCAGGTTGCTCAAATTCAGTGCAATTGAAAGCAAACTTTGTTGTATTCAGCTCTCTTTGCTATCTGCTAGTTCCCATTATACTTTCTTTCTTCTTTAACCCTTCTGCAAAAACTCCCTATTTGTTAGACTGTGATTATGGCTAGCAAATCACATTGTCTATATGCAAACCCACTCTACTTGCATCCCTCTGATAATCACAACTCTGTAAGCATTGGAAAGCTCAATGGATGTGGCAATTACGAGAATGGAGGAGAGAAATGGAGCTGTGCTTGCATCCAAGAGGAAGTAGGATTTGTTACTGGCGTTGGTGAAGAAGGATTCTTCCAATGAGACTAAGGCTGAGCAGTGATACATGTAACAATATGGTGATCTCATGGCTTACAAGCTCTATGACTGAACCCATTAAGAGGTCTGTTATGTTCTGACTTCTGCAACGGCTATTTGCAAGCAGCTTGAAGTGAGATTTATGCAGACAAATGGGTAAGGAAGTTCAGATTAACAAGCAGCTGTATGATACAAGCAAAAGGGATACATATCACTGTTACTACACAAATATTAAAGCTTGTGGGAAGATATTGATGGCTTGAATGTCTATCCAGCAATCACTCAAATGACCCTGAAGTGAGTGCATTTTTGATGCCATGCACAAAGAGAAGGAGGAGATGACAACTGTAGAGGAAGCTTGTGCTGCAATCCAGTAGGAGAAGCTCAGAGAAGCTTACTGAATCTGTGCAGAGTGAGGGGAGTCATCTGCTATGTACAGCAAGCTCAAGATCAGGAGAAACTGGTGGAATGCGAGTGTGGTGGTGGAAAGAGTCATGGTGCAGAGAAATGCTGGAAAGTGATTGATATCCAAATGGCATCCAAAAATCCAAGAAACAGACCAAAGGCAGGACAAAGACAATGTTGGAGGTTCAAGGCTCAAGTGTGGTCAAGAAGCAAGATTGGCAGCCAATGTGCAGACTCAAGATGAGCATCAACTCTGACTCCCCAGCAAATTGAGCAGCTGCTTGAAGCTCATTCCATCTAGCTCTAAGACTGGCAAGATGCATATGACTCTGATGAAGAAGCAGATTCTAGGATTTACAGGTATGATCTCTGCATAATGTCACATGTATGCACAAAGGTGGATTGGACTCAGGAGCTACAGACCACATGTAGCCTCCTGAATATGTTGCAACAAGCTAAAATCCCAATGAGACCTTGAAAATCAATTTGCCTAATGGTGAAAGCACCAAAGATAACACATGTGGGAACTGTGACTATTGACAATGGCCTGAAATTAAAAAATGCTTGTATGTCGCCAGAATTAGGCACAATCTGCTGTCTGAGGCCAAAATTTAATGGCAAAATGTGTTTAATACAGGATTCTACAACACAAAGCATTAAAGTCAGGAAAGGCATGCAATGGACTTTTTTATCTGGAGGATACACTTTGTGAGAAGCAGCAAAGCAGAAGTTGACAACTGCATCTATGAATTGTAATAAAATAGAATGAACATGTGTTCAGTTTGCATTAGACTAGGCATATTTCTGCTACTAATCTTCAGAAAACTGGTTGTGTTAAATCTGCTAGCTGCAATGACAATGATGTGTGTTTGATTTTGTCTTATGGCAAAGTTCACAAGTTGCCTTTACTCCTTAAGTAAATCTTGTGCAAAATCCAAATTTGAATTGATTCATGTTAACATCTGGTCCTACCAGTCCAAACCAGAAATCATCACAAATACTTTCTTACTATTCGTGGATGACTACTCTAGAGCCACTTGGGTTCACTTGTTGAAACTCAAGTCTGAGGCATTTGATAAAATCAAAAAATTTKTGAATTTGGTGAAAACTCAATTTGATGCACAGGTTAAAGTTATAAGGTCTGATAATGGTATGGAATTTGATGATGGGAGTTGCAGAAGATTCTTTGCAGACTCAGGAATTGTTCATCAAACATCCTGTGTGGACAGGCCACAGCAGAATGGAAGAGTGGAACGAAAGCATAGGAATCTGCTGGAGATGTCTAGGGCTCTAAGATTTCAAGCAGGACTATCCCTAAARTTCTGGGGTGATTGTGTTCTTGCAGCAACTCATATTACTAACATGATTCCAACAAAAGTGATTGGTAATCTATCTCCTTATGAGAAACTGTTTGGCACTAAGCCTGATTATGACAGTTTGAGAGTCTTTGGTTGCTTGTGTGTAGCATACAACCCCAGCAGAATCAAGGATAAGTTCTCTGCCACGGGATTGCCATGCATATTCATTGGGTATCCCGAGAATCAAAAGGGGTATAGAGTCATGAGCCTCTCAGACAACAAGGTCTTTGTCACAAGGGATGTAAAATTCTATGAGGAAATCTTCCCATTTCATCAAAATCAACATCACCCTGGTATGCAATCATCCACTCCTATGACATTCACTACTCCTCAATCAAACCTAGATGAAGACATGGCATTRGAATCTGAAGATGATGAAGCTGATGATGGGTCAGCTGAGGTGATAATGCCAGGGCCTGATCCAGTTGCAGATGCTGCGCCTATTGATGATTCGCYTGTGAGAGCTGCAGATAATCAAGATAATCATGAACCACCAGAACCTCAGGGTACATCTCCTCARCAACCAATTGTGGTGAGGAGATCTGATAGAGCAAGGAGACAACCTCAGTGGCTTCAGGGATTTGTGTCACTAGTTCAAGCCTCAGATGAACYAGCTACACCTGTGGCAATGACCAACATGGCATCAGTCATATGTCAACCATCATTTGCAGGTTTTGTGACCAAAAATCAGSAAATYAAGGATCCTGTCACCTTTAAAGAAGCTGTGCAGTATCCKCACTGGATCAGTGCAATGAATGAAGAGATCCAGGCTTTGGAGAATAATGGTACCTGGAATCTTACTACTTTACCTCCACACAAAAAGGCCATAGGATGTAAATGGCTTTATAAAACCAAGCTCAATCCTGATGGCACAATAGAAAGACACAAGGCTAGGMTTGTGATTCTTGGTTGTAGACAGAAATATGGGATAGACTATGAGGAGACTTTTGCTCCTGTAGCCAAAATGACAACTGTAAGGTCACTCTTGGCTGTGGCTGCAATGGAGAATTGGCAAGTGTGCCAAATGGATGTGAACTGTGAAGAATGCTTTCCTCCATGGTGATCTAATGGAGGATGTGTATATGTCTATGCCTACTGGTTATACTGGCTGGAACTCCCATATCACAGTTGATTCTGCTTATCAAAAGAAGCCAACTAATCTAGTCTGTAAACTGAAGAAATCACTTTATGGCCTAAAGCAAGCTCCTAGGCAATGGTTTGCCAAGCTCACAGCAGCATTGAGGACTCATGGGTATGTACAGTCTAGGACTGATTATTCATTGTTTACCAAGGTCCAAAATACCTCCCTSGTGGCTATTCTCATCTATGTAGATGACCTATTGATAGCTGGAAATGATTCCAAGCTGATTCAAGATACCAAATCTATGCTTTCTTCTCACTTTCATATGAAAGATCTGGGGGCCATCAGGTACTTCTTGGGAATTGAAATTGACAGGAKTTCCCAGGGTTTCTTTCTCTCACAGCAAAAATATGCTAAAGATATGATTCACCAGTATGGAATGCACAACTCAAGACCTGTGAGATTGCCACTGGATGCTCATATCAAGCTTACAG
>SNQN01011251.1:0-17562 GCA_008642245.1 Bassia scoparia | reverse complement strand
TATGAAAATTCTGCGCCAAAAGGGTTTGGATATCCATGATGACAAGCTGTGCTTTGCTGGTCAAACTCCGGTTAAGAAAGCTCTTGCCCTTGTCACTAAAAAGAGAAAGGTGGAGGAGACCAGTACAACTACTGATCTCACCCCACTACTGTCTAAAATAGAGAAGCAGGACGAGACACTCTCTCAATTGGTGTCTTTAGTGCATGGCTTGACCKCATCCTTCACAGAGAGGCAAGGGAGTTTAGAGGAAAAGATGAATGAGACTAGAGTTTGGGTCGCTAAGTTGAAAGCTAGGGGAACAGCAGAACAGGTYGTCACTGGTACTGGTCAGAAGGTTGAGACCACTCCAACTGTTCAGGCTACTGTTGCTGCTACTACTGGACAAACATCTACTGCTGCTACTAGTCATCGTTCTGAGGTTAAGGGATCAGTTGAGAAGCAGTCTGAGGATGATGAGGAGATCAACCTTGAGGAATCCGCCAACTCCTCTGCTGATTGAAGCCAGGAGGAAGAAGAAGAGGATGATGCTGAGGAAGAAGATGCAGATGCTGATGATCCTGATGCTTCTGAGGACGAGATGAAGGATGAAGAGGACGATGATGATGAATGATGATCTGTTCTAGCTTTCTGTTTCCCTCCCCTTATCTATTGAACTGTTTTTGGTATCTGTTTTCCTAACCATTTTACTAGACATTTCTTTGCTGTAATTTGGTTTCTGTTTAACTCTACTGAACTATTGCTCTGCCTATTTGCTTTGTTTTTGGGATTGTGAATTGTGAAATTAACAGGCTTATGCAGATATGTGATATGAATTGGTGGTTGATGCCACTGTTTGGTTGAAAACGATAGTTTGTGCATGCCTTGCTATTCTTGAGTTACTTTTTAATGATGTCAAAAGGGGGGAAATGGTCAGAAGTTTTGGAAGCCTTAAGTCTAGCTGTAGATTGAGTCTTAGAATAGTTGTCAGTTTAATTAGCTTTCTTACTTTTATAGGAAATAACCAAGTTAGTTGGTTGTTTCACTTAGAGTCGAAAAAATAAAAAAATTGAAAATTTGAAAAAGTCCAAAAATAGTCTCTTCAAGGTTGAGTCGTTGTTGCATATAACTTGTTGTTTGCAGGAACTTCTCACAGGGTTTGTCATCATCAAAAAGGGGGAATTTGTTGAGTTCCCTAGTGTTTTGAGTGATGACAAATAGTTGCAAGAATAGGTACATTGGTTGGATGAATACAACTGGTCTGAACAATTGAGAAAACTGTTCTTGGTCACTTGAAAGAAAGTGACATGTATGCTAACAAGTTATATGTTCAAATTGTTCTATGTGTTTAGCATACAGGTTTTTCCAACTCTCTGAGCAAGAAGGTCTTCGAGTTAATCTCGTAAAATTCCAAGTTGAAAAGAAGATACGCCAGGAAGCTTGTGAGATGTGAAGAATATGAAGATTAGTTCGGCGATATACGAATACAGCTTATAATTGTATAAATGCAATGCAGTATGGTCTGATCTTGCTTGTAATTACTTGGATGCCGACCCACAATTTAGTGATCTCTATCTCTGTGAGCTTTGGAGACAAACTAGACAGTTGAGTTAGTTGGCCTTCAACACTACAGTCTGGACAGACAATTCCTACTGTTCTCGTACAACTCTGATCACAGCACTTGCTCCACGAGACAATTACGATCGTTTTGAGAACTTCCCAGACCACCCTAAAAGATTTACTGGACTTCAAGGTGAATATAGTAAGAAGATTATTAACTTGGAATATTACGTGTTTATTTTTCTGCTCGGAGATAATTTAACTATATATCTTTTTACTTGCATACAACTAATATCTGTAACTTTCCTCGCTCAACCACATGTCTGGATGTTTGAAAACAAATATCATCGCATAATTAATGGTTTAGAGCTATGAATCAATTCGGCGAAGGCTCGTGCATATAAATATTCACCAGTAATACACCACACCCAACCACACCACCACCACAAAAAACACCACCAATCACTTACAACATGATTTTCTCTACGAGCTTAAAGAGTTATTTTTTAGAGAAGAAAAGGTCCTTAGTTTTACTCAAGCAAGCATAGATCATACGAGTGCATATATGACATTAATTTACACTCTTGTACGCTCTTAGTGAGGTTATTTTGAGAGAAAAAGATTCTGTAAGTTGGATGCATCAACAAGGGGTTGGTGATCGGGTAGCAATTTGAGAGTTCAATTGCGAGTGCATGTGAGTTTCAAGTAGCGAAATATGACACTTAATTGGGTTGATTGTGGGGTTTATTTGTGTGAGAGTTCATACATTGAGAGAGTGGGGTTACTATTATGTCATTCAGAGTAGAATTATAAAGATATAGGCATAATACGCGACCAACAGAGAGTAGCCCAAAGTCGCGATGAAATCGCTTATATCAGTGTGTCCTTTATTATTGCTACGACACTAACTGTTATATAAATAAACAACTGACATCACAGAAATAATTCAAAGACATGGGAGAGACCAGAATCAAAACTGGTCTACCTGACTAGAACAGTAGCAAATCGAAAAAATTTTATTGGTACTCAATTCACCCCCCTCTTGAGTACTCTTGGGAAACCTTCAAATAGGAATTTGGGGCCAAGCACTCAGATCGGCAGAGCTGGAAATGGCAATAATAATTACTCTAACAACCTTGGTAACAATAAGGTGAACAACAACAATGCTGGTCAAGGAAAAGGCAATGCTCTGGGGCGTCTATCCGTAATGGGAAGAAAGGAGGCCGAAAGGTCCTRTGATGTTGCCACTGGTACTTTCTCTATTCATTCTATCCCTGTTAAAACTTTGTTTGATTCTAGTGCAACTTATACTTTTATCTCCACATCTGTTGTCGCCCAACTAAACATATCTGTTCCAAATCCTATTGATTTCTCTATTTGCTTGCCTACGGGTGAGGTCATCCCTTGTGAGAAACTCTATAACGAATTACCTTTAAAAATTAGAGAAGCCGTTTTCCCATCCAACCTCGTTGAGTTTGACCTAGGGGACTTAGATGTCATTTTGGGAATGGATTGGTTAGGTTTATACAAAGCTAAAATAGATTGTGAATTGCAGAAAGTGTACCTAAGGCATCTAGGGGGAAAGTGTGTGACCTATAGAAGTCTTGGGAAATCGAAGAGTAGGGGGCTAGTTTCGGCCATGAAAATTAGGAAGTTAGTAACTAAAGGATACCCAATATTTTTCTATTGCGTACAGGACTTGAGTATGAAGGAGAGTAAGCAAATAAAAGATGTCCCAATTGTGAATGAGTACTTAGATGTATTTCCAGAAGAGATATTGGGAATTCCACGTAGGAAGGAAGTTGAGTTCACTATAGACCTTGTCCCGGGGACCGCACAAATTCCAAAGGCACCCTATAGGATGGCACCAGCTGAATTGGGAGTGTTAAAGACTCAATTACAGAAATTGTTAGACAAAGGGTTTATTAGGCCTAGTGCCTCACCTTGGGGAGCACCAGTCTTATTTGTGAAGAAGAAAGATGGGAGTTTTAGGCTGTGTATTGACTATCGGGAATTGAATAATGTCACTATAAAGAATAAGTACCCTTTGCTGAGAATAGATGACTTGTTTGACCAGTTGAAAGGGGCGAGTGTGTTTTCAAAGATTAATCTAAGGTCAGGATACCACCAGTCGAGGGTTGCTGACAAGGATATTCCAAAAACTACCTTTAGGACTCGTTACGGGCACTATGAGTTTACGGTCATGCCTAATGGGTTAACCAATGCACCTGTAATTTTTATGGACCTAATGAATCGAGTGTTTCATGAGTACTTAGACAAATTTGTGGTTGTCTTTATTGATGATATTCTGATATATTCGAGGAATGAGGAAGACCATACACAAAATTTGAGGACTATACTAGAGACCCTTCGGAATCATGAACTGGTTGCCAAATTCTCCAAATGCAAGTTTTGGTTGGAGCAAGTCGCATTTTTGGGTCATTATATTTCTAAGGAGGGTGTTTCTGTGGACCCTGCAAATATTAAGGCGGTCACTGAGTGGCCTACTCCTAAGAATGTGACTGATGTTCATAGTTTTCTAGGGCTAGCTGGGTACTATAGGAGATTCGTGAAAGACTTCTCAAAGATAGCAAGACCAATGACCAACCTAATGAAAAAGCAGACCAATTTTGAGTGGGATGAAAAGTGTGAGTCAGCTTTCCAAACCCTTAAAGAACGGTTGACAACCGCACCAGTGCTAGCATTGCCTGACGGAAGTGACGGATTTGAAGTATTTAGTGACGCATCGAAACACGGGCTAGGTTGTGTCCTGCAACAGAATGGGAAGGTGATAGCATATGCCTCGAGACAACTAAAACCTTATGAAGTCAATTACCCTACCCATGACTTAGAACCCGCAACCATCGTTTTCGCCTTGAAAATATGGAGACACTATCTATATGGTATCACTTGCAAAATCTTCACGGATCATAAGAGCTTAAAGTATATTTTCACACAGAAGGATTTAAACATGCGCCAGCATCGATGGTTAGAACTGATAAAGGAGTATGACATGGACATTCAATACCACGAAGGAAAGGCTAATGTCGTAGCTGATTCCCTTAGTAGAAAATCGAGTCACACTCTCCATACCTTAGTTATTTCAGATAAACTGTGTGAGGACATGAAGAAACTGAATTTGGAGGTCATGAATCAAGGTGAATTGGAGGTGAGTTCTATGTCAATTGAGCCATCCGTATTTGATGAAATCAAGGAACAACAAAATAGTGATGAATTTTCGAGGAAAATTAAGGATCAAGTCAGAAATGGTGCTGAGATGCTGAGAGTGAATTTAAGATTCATGAGGATGGTAGTTTAAGGTTTAAGGGTAGATGGTGTATACCACAAAGTTGTGGCGATGTGACACAAAGAATCATGGAGGAAGGACATAATACACCTTATTTCGTCCACCCTGGGCGGGATAAGTTGTACAAAGACTTAAAGGAGTTGGATTGGTGGCCAAACATGAAGAGAGAAATAGCCGAATTTGTTTCCAAGTGTCTAACCTGTCAGAAAGTGAAAATTGACCACAAGAGACCTATGGGAATCGTACAACCTCTACAAATACCTGAGTGGAAGTGGGATTCTATATCAATGGATTTCGTTATAGGATTACCCAAAACTAGGACTGGAAATGATACAACTTGGGTCATTGTTGACCGACTAACTAAGTCGGCAATATTCATAGCAATTAAGGAGACTTGGAAGAAAAAGTAACTAGCCAATATTTATGTGAAGAATGTCATCCGTCTGCATGGTGTACCTAAGGATATCATCTCTAATAGAGACTCTAGATTCTTATCGAAGTTTTGGAAGAAAGTTCAGGAGAACCTAAGCACCACCTTGAAGATGAGTACAACCTTCCACCCAGCCACAGATGGACAAACTGAGAGGACGAACCAAACCATGGAGGATATGCTTAGGGCTTGTGCCTTGAATTTCCAAGGCAGTTGGGAAGATCATCTAGACTTGATAGAATTTTCCAACAATAATAGCTACCACGCAAGTATTGGAATGACACCTTTTGAGGCTTTGTATGGAAGGAAGTGTAGAAGTCCTGTGTGTTGGAATGACTATAGTGAGAGCATTGCCTTGGGGACAGAGTTCATTGAGGAAATAGTGAGCAAAGTGCGATTAATTCAGTCAAGTATTAAAGCCGCCCAAGATAGACAGAAGAGTTATGCAGACTTAAAAAGGAGACCAAAGGAGTTTCATGTGGGCGACAAAGTCTTTTTAAAGGTTTCACCTACAAAGGGGGTGATGCAATTTGGGAAGAAAGGGAAGCTTAGTGCTAAGTACGTGGGACCATATGAGATCTTACAATATGTGGGTAACGTGGCATACAAGTTAGCCTTACCAATGGAGTTCGAGAAGATGCATGATGTGTTTCATACTTCTCAACTCAAAAGGTATGTGCCGAGTGATACGCACGTGTTACAATCTGAAACAATCCAGCTGAGACCCTAACATATGAGGAGAAACCAGTGCGCATACTAGATCACAAAGTACGTAGCACACGAAACAAGGACATCAAAATGGTGAAAGTCTTATGGTCTAACCAGGAGTACGAAGAAGCCACCTGGGAGACCGAGGACGACATGAAAAAGAAGTACCTTGAGTTATTCGTTGAGGTGCGTTACGGGGTCGTAACACTTTTCTTTTAAGGGGGGTAGAATGCGATGTAATTTCGCGCTTTTTCCCTGTTTTGTTTATTATTGCTTTAGTTTTGGCCTGTTTTGTGTTTGTTTTGCCAATTATTACTTCAAGTTGATTGACTTTGTTGTGACCACACATCATGAGGGTATGTGAAATTGTGCCAAGTATGGCCATGATAGTACCTTGACAATGACACAAGTAGTTTACAGCAATACAAATACCTTTTTCTATTGGAATCCTCGAGAGATTGTGGATTTTGGAACAAGTGTTGGGGACGGAACTTCTTTTAAGGGGGGTAGATTGTAATCCCCCGTAATTTTCGGATAATTATAATTATATTTTCTTATAAKTATAAAACAATTATTTTATAAAACGATGCACTTTATTTAATTATTTCTAATTAATTTTTATTATTTTCGCTTAGGATATATTTCATAATATCTATTTTTACTTGACTTTACTTTATTTTATCCAAAACAAAGGAAAAAATATATCTAAGAAGTCATCTAGCCGAAAACCTAGATTACTAAAGGGTTTTATTTTCCTTATCACGCCACTTCCAAACACTCAGTTTTGTTTTCAAAAAAGAAAAAAGAGGAGAAGCACGAGAGATAGAGAGAAGCACGAGAGAGGGAGAAGGTTGGTGCCACCTGCTGCTGCCCACTACCGARGCCGTCCCTTGCTGTCGCCCTGCCCGCCGTGGTCGCCGGCCACCACCAGCCATCGTCGGTCCTCTCTCTCCCCTCCTTCTCTTCATGTTTTCTTTCCTTTTCCATGTTTTAAATTGCTTTTAATTTTGAAGTTTTACAGTCAAATTATACACTATTGTTTTGAGTTTAATCTCCAATGAATTGTTAGTATTATTAACTTGTTTTGATGATTTCAATTAGAATGAAAATGTTCAGATTTGATTAAGGTTTAATTTAGGGATTTTCATGTTTTAAAGATTAGGGATTGTTTAATACTTGTCCTATGACATTTGAATTGTATGATAATGGAAGTTGAAATTTTTAGGGCTTTAAATAAAAATTTCAGATTTGTTTATAAGTGTATTTTGGAATTTTGATGATTGTAAATTATGTTTTTGTATGAATAAAACTTGTTTATGAACTATTATCTATGTATACAAGTCTAGACTTTGTCTTTTGCAAGTTTTGGTAAATTTTAGATTTTTCATGAATATTTTTGAAGTTTTAGTGTWAAAAACAATGGGTTTTAAATGCACAAAGTCATGGTTTGATATATTGTACTAATAGTATAAGCAAGTTTTGAATTGTTGAATGTTTTTGGATGAAAAAGAAAATTTCCAGATTTATTAAATGAATTAAAAGGGCTAAATTCCTTATTTAAAAGCTAGATTTTTATGATTTTTCAAGTTAAGACTATAATATAATATTTATACTATCAATGGGGGTTTTTGTGAGGAATAAAGACATGATTTTAGTAACTTTCGAGGCACATTAAAACTACTTAGTATTGGTGTAAATTGAATGTCAAGTGTGTTGATTCAAGTTTTGCTATATGTTTAGGAGGAGGCTTCTTAGTGGTCGATTTTTTAGTCATAAAGTGGCTTACCGCTTCGTTTATTCATGGTACGTACTACTTGCGGATTCCTTGATGTCTTTGTATGCTTGAGGGTGTTTGAGAACTTAGAGACATGAGTAGGAAACGTCCATGGAATTGTTTGGTAGTCACGAATGAATTATCTATTTGTGTCTTGGTCTATATTTGTGGAAATTGAGGAATAAATGTGGAAAATGTTTTACTCTTGAGGATTGGTATGAAGTTTGTTAATGGTCATTTGTCTTAAATGAGCTGGTTTGGTRAATTMATGGATTTAGTGGGGTCAAGTAAAACTTGTCCCATGAGGTGGTTTATAATACAGGAATGAATTAAGTGGAGTCAAGTATCACTTGCTTCATGAGGTAAATTTTGATATATGGTTGAATTTAAGTGGAGTTAAGTGTAACTTACAACATGAGGTGATTTTATTACTCGTTCATGACATGATGTATGAATTGAGTAAAGGGAGGTATTCAAGTCTTATTGACGAGGTTAATTGGCTTGTCCAACAAGTTTTTTTTAATTAAAGGAACGGTTAGTGTTAAAAAGAGTTTCAAGGTGAATTGTGGTCTTGTTTGTGAGTCATGTGAACTTGTCAATAATTAACAGTTAAATAATAAAATATGAATGAGCAATAAAACTCTGGCTTGGTGCACGTCTTGAGTATTGACAATCAGGGGTTGGGGTTGCGATTTTATTCACTTCATTCCGAGGGCCGTTTAATCAACGCGTCCCTCTTCAGGTTTTTCTTACTATTATTTTCATTCMAAATATTTTTATATCTGATAGGGGTTAGTTGAGATCTCACTAYCTTCGGTGACGGAGTCGCGCCCGTTCACCATTTTGATGCCTTTCGACGGAGAGGCATGGGGTTGTGGCATCTTGTGTCTGGTGACACTTTGTGCTTGGTTGATGTTCCTAAACTGTGAACATGGGTTGAGGACAACCTTGTATGTTGCTCAAATCATAACAAATGTAATAGAATATAATGAGTCATGTATTGAAGTCGAGTAAGCTATTCTACAGGTATAATCTAGTTAACAGGAGTAGTTGAGGAATTTTGGGATTATGTGTATTGGAGCAGCTGTATGTAATATGTAGTTGATGGTTTGGTTTGAGTTTGGGTTCAGCTGTATATGTATAATATTGTTAAGTGGTTATCAACACCACAATTGGGTTTTCTTTTGTTTTTAAGTAGGTGTCGTAACTCGGTATGTCCAGTTTTTAGGGGAGATGTTGTCCGTTTGTTTTCTGGTTTCGTAATTTGAACGTACTCAGCTTTGCTGATTGTGTGCTTTGTGTTGTTTGTTGTCGTCCACACTTTCTTTCTTTTGGTTGACCTGTGATGATCCTTATTTCATTTGGAAATTATGGGGAGCAGACTTTTCACAGGATTTGCAATAAAGTGACTAGACTTGGATGGATMGTTTGAGTGGAGAGTCGATCGTACTTTAATAATTTATGCACGCATCGTAGACTTTACAGAACGATTTGACATTTCGGGTTTTGTTATGTTTAAAAAAGGATTTTACCTTGGTTTGCGAATAAGGGCCTTAATGGTTCCAACTTGTCAAACGGGTTTTATATTTTGAGATTTTGATACTTTGGCTTGAACTATTTTCTATCCTTGTTTTCCACTGCAAAATATTATTTTAGCCTAAACGTTTTAACACGTGGCAGTGGCATACCTATAGTTCTTCATATTTTTGGCTTAATATTTCACAGGTAGAGTGGAGAATTATTGGGGTGTTACAACAGTGGTGTTCACAACCACTCAACAACATTTTAAGAAACCAAGATCCAAAATAACTCAACCCCCAATCACATATCTTATACAACTGCTCCAAAACATCTCTATCATCAATCGCTCCTGCCAAACAGATTAGGACCTGCAAGAATAGTTTACTCGACTCTAACACATGACTTAATATAGTTATTACTTTTGTTATGATTTGAGCAACAGACAAGGTTGTCCTKAACCCATGTTCACAATTTAGYAACATCAACCAGACACCAAGTGTCATCAGACACAAGGTGCCACAACCCCATGCCTCCCCGTCGAAAGGCATCAAAAAATTCAATAAACCAGATGGTGAACGGGCGTGACTCCGTCACCATAGCTAGATGAGATCTCAACTAACCCCAATTTGGATAAAATCCTTTATAAAAAATAATAGAAAAGAGACGCGTTGATCAAACGGCACTAGAAAAGTTGCGAATGAAATCGCAACCCCAACTCCTGATTGTCAATACTCTAAACGTGCACAAATCCAGAGTTTTATTGCTCATTCATATTATATTATTTAACTGTTAATTATTTATCAACTTCCAAACAAGACCACAAATCACATATCAATTTTAGGCATATTAAATTCCTTTATTTGACAAACCTGTTGGACAAGCCAACTAACCTCGTCATTAAAACTTGCATACTTCCCTTTATTTACTCAATTCATACATCATTTCATGAACGAGTAATAAAAACTCCTCATGGAATAAGTTACACTTGACTCCACTTAATTTATCCATATAGTAAAAATCACGTCATCGAGCAAGTTATACTTGACTCCACTTAATTCACCATAAATTATATATAAACCAGTTAATTAATGACAAAAGATGAATTAACAACTTCCAATTCAATGCTCAGGAGCAACCCAAATTTTCAACATACTTGACCATGACGCTAGTAAATAAATTACTCGTGTCTACTAAACAATTCCATGGAAGTTACCTACTCATGCCTCTAAGTTCTCAAACATCCTCAAGCATACATAAAGATCAAGGATTCCGRAAGTAGTACGTACCTTMAAAAGAAAACAATCCCGCAATTTATTTTCACCTCAATAATCACTCAAGGAGAATTTCCTCCTACAATCAAATAGAAATCAATTACTATTGATTCCTAACACAAAATTACAGCAATATATATTCCCTTGAAACCCCACAAAAACCTTTAGAAATCAACCTCGAACATGTTATAAAAGATTAACTTCAATGCTTACATAATAAACCATTCAGTTGTGTTTCTGAAACCTTAAAAGTCAAAATTTTCAATTGTTAAAAATCACTTTGAATAGGTATAATGAATCTAAAAATATCATAATTAGCATATAATGACGTACCAAATATTTTGATTAATTTGAAGAACAAAACATATTTCGTAATAGAAAATTGTCAATCTGATGTAATAATTTATTAAAATACTAAAACACCACGAAAATTTATGAAACTTTTACAAAGAGGTGATATTCCATTTCTTTRGCCACAAAACATGACATAGCGCAAAACGAGGATCTACGACTTGACCCTTACTTACTGTATATCGAATATTCATACAAATTGTCATAAACTATTGATGAACATAAAAATCGGGAAAAATCAGAAATCGAATCTGCAACCCGGAAACAATCAATTCAAAAATGAATTTTTATAATAGTAAACATGCTTGGAAAATTCTGTAAATTTAACACAAGGTGTATATAAATATGAAGATCACTCGACCAAATTTTTGTAAATTATTGACGAGCTAAAATAAAAATAAAAATCAAATACTAAAGTGACAGCTATATAGACTAATCAAAAACATGAAAAACCCTAATTTCGTAATGAATAAATCTGAATTTTTTGTTTAAATTGAAATCAATATCACAATCTCAAAGACTTTGCAATTTATAGAAGATTATGTACAAAACATTAGTATAAACAATTCAATTATAAAAACTTCAAGATTCAATTAAAACATGAATGAATAAGAGGAAAAGAAAACAAAGAAGGAATTCAAGGAGGAGGGAGAGAGGACCGGCCGGGCTCGGGCGGTTGGCCGGCGACGGTGGTCATCGGCCAAAGACGGCAGCAGGCACAGTGGCAGCAAACGGTGCACAGTAGGAGGGCAACCACGAACAGTTGCAACGACAATACCCGACTTCTCTCTCTTTTTTTTAAAGTTTGATGTGTTGTGCGTAAAAGAGTAAGGAAGGAAAAATAAAACCCTTATACTGATTTAGGTTTTAGCTAGGTTAGATTTAAATATTTTATTATTTTGTTTTAAGAATATGATAGATTTTCTATCATAAAATACAATTTGAATGGAAATAATAGAATATAAATAAAATATATATCTTTTCTATCATAAAATATAATGTAACGAAAATAATAGCATTCTGTTATGTAATACTTAGTTTTGTGGATGTCCATTGGTCTCCCTAGGTTTAATCYGGTTCACAATTAATCTAGAACAATCTCATAGTAACCTATATCCTTTAATATTTCTCGACAATAATGGTGTAACTCCTATTCCATTCATATGCTTAGGCCCTTGGATTCCCCTTTGTATGTGTATATAAATAATTAAATATGCATCTCCTTTGAGGAATGAGTACCACAACAACTATTCTTCCAATATATTCTCTCGATCTTACTTCCTCTATATTACTAATTTTATAACACGTTATCAACACGAGTTCTAGCTGACGAAGCAAAATCACCATTACGTATCATTGCATCTGAGGTATGTATATAACTATATGGATATTCCAATGATGACATTTGTTTATCAATTTATACATATGTCCTTTGCTAGACCATACGTACACTGCTCTGGATAATATGTCCTTTGATGATAGTACTTGTATGTCTTTTGATCATATGTATAATTGTGTTTCATATATCCTTTGTATGTGTCTCCACATTATGTGGTCTTTATGTAGCTCCATGTATAGCTCCTTTGCTGGTATATATATAAGTACTCTATGTATTATGTTCTATAATTGAGTGTATAATTGAGTTTCGATATACATGTCGTCAGCCGCATCTATAACTAATTACTAAAACAAAACCCGCTTACATCATCAATAAACACATGTCAACCTCTCATTAAAAATTTTCCCTCCAAAATTAAAAATGACATAATTTTTTCATTTCCTTTTTTTAATGGATAAACAATAATGGCTTAATAAAAGCTTCATAGGAATTCAAAATTATTTCTATTTTTTCAAAAAGTGAAAATAAATAAACACTACTCCCTCCGTATCGCAATAATTGCAACACTTGCTATTATTTGTGAGAGATAAAATATTCAASTATTAAAATTATTGTGATACGGAGGGAGTATATTCTTATTAATGGAGATAAAACTTTAAATTATTGCTGCACTTTAATTAACGTTGAACATTATGTGGCTATAAGGTGGAAAAAGAAACACCTTTAGCGGCTGTACTTTGAAAATTGAATAATTTCTTTGGTTGTAAAAAACTTATATAAATCGTGCAATGCACGGGGCTTATCTAGTAAAATATATGGTATAGCATAATTATTATATGCTGCTATAGTGCTTTATCTATATTTTGAATTTTGTGAACTAGACTATCCTATGCACAATCATATTTTTCCATTTTTATTTATAGAGATGATGTTTTAATAGTTTCTGAACTATTCATTTTTATTTATTCATTGCTAAGTATGTTTTCAGAAAACGTAACGTAATATTCTAAGTTTCATATCTTATTATGCGCGTAATTGTATTTTATAACTAATCTCTTCTTTATAGCAATTCTTTGCAGTAGTAATTGCCATCATTTTTTTCATGATACTAATATACTATGTTTTATTAGGCTTTACTCTCTATATTCTTGAGACTAATATAATTAAGAGTTTGGCAAACACATCGATAATTCGATAGTTAGGAAGTATACTGTGTTTTGCATGCTTTACTTCCAACTACTTCGTATGTTCGTTGATTTTTTTTACTTCTGGTGTGATATTGAGTACTACATTAAATTATCATATATATAACCTTAATTAGTGAATTTTATATAGCGTAATTCTTATAAAGCTATGACTGCTAATGAGCATGATTGTTTTCACCCATGTATTGAATTATATGTTTGTTCTTTTGTGTAGTGAAATATGTCTAATCTTACAAAACTTGAGTTTGTGGCCCTTGATATTACCGGGAAGAATTATCTATCTTGGGAGCTTGATGCTCAAATTCATCTGACTGCAAAGGGTCTTATCAATACTATCAATCCAGGAAATAATGTATCTGATCAAGATAAAGGTAAAGCTATGATATTCCTTCGCCATCACCTCCATGAGGCCCTTAAAACTGAATACTTAACTGTTAAGATCCTGAAGTGCTTTGGAATAATTTAAAAGACAAATAGGACCACCAGAAAAGTGTAATACTTCCCTCGCTAAATTTGAGACTCTAAGACTATAAAWCTGTTAGTGAGTATAACTCAGCCATGTTCAAAATAACTTCTAAACTGAAATTATGTGGAGAAAAGATCATGGTTGAAGAGATGTTGGAAAAGACTTATACAACTTTCCACAAAGATAATCTTATTTTAAGTAAGCAATACCGTGAGAAAGGCTTTAATAAATATTCTGAACTAATATCTTGTTTGCTTGTGGCTGAGCAAAATGATGAATTATTGCTGAAAAATCATGAGTCACGACCTACTGGTTCTACACCATTTCCTGAAGCGAATGCTGCAATCCAGAAGGGAAAAYCTATGACAAATAATGACCCTGCTAGTAGTAGCGGTCGAGGCCGTAGTAGGGGTCGTGGCCGTGGAAGAGGATATGGACCCACTAGAGMTCGAGGTGGTCACTTTAAGAAAACTTATTCCCACCAAAAGTGGGATAATACGCGTGCCAACAAAACTGAAAAAGGAAAAGAGAATGTGACCAATGTTTGCTATCGTTGTGGAGGAAATGGTCATTGGTCACGTGTTTGCCACACTCCAAAGCACCTTGTTGAGCTCTACCAACAATCATTGAAGCAACCAAGGAAAAAGGTAGAGACAAATCTTGTGTATGAAGATGGCGAAGGAGATTTTGAAAATAGTAATGACATAATGCAATTGGATGTTGGTGATTTCTTCACCGCCCCTGAAGGGAATAATGACAACATGATGCACTTGGATGTTGGTGATTTCTTCACCGCCCCTGAAGGGAATAATTGAGACTTATGTTTTTGTTTAAGAATTGAATAAAACTTATATTAGATTATCTTTGTTAGTAACCTTATTATGTTATCTTTGTTAGTTGATATGAACTTTATTATGTTGCTTTGAATCTTTTATGAAGATATTGGACTTCATATCTTATTATCATATAATAAACATGTGTGTTTTCTTTAGACATCTTTTGTGTAGTTTATATTACAAGTATTGTTTTGTGACTCTTATTTTATTTCTTGAAGAACATGAATACTCTAGCTCAATTAGCAGTAAATGGTGAAGATACGTGCTTAGCAGATAGTGCAACGACTCACACCATACTTAAAAGCAAGAGATATTTCTCTCATTTGATTATGAAAAAATATTAGTGTGAGTACTATATCTGGTAGTACAAAAATCATAGAAGGCTCCAGAAGAGCACATATATTGATGCCTATGGGAACAAAATTTGAAATTGTTGATGCATTATACTCTCCTAAATCTCAAAGAAATTTGTTGAGTTTTAAAGACATCCGACATAACGGATATCATATTGAGACAATCAATGAAAGGAACGATGAATATCTTCAAATCACTAGTATGTCCCAAGGCACAAAACATGTTTTAGAAAAATTGCCTGCATTTTCTACTGGTTTGTACTACATAAAAATAAGTGCAATTGAAGCACATGCTATAGTAAACCAGAAGTTTACTGATGACTTTGTAGTTTGGAATGACCGGTTAGGCCATCCCGGTTCTATTATGATGCGAAAAATCATTGAGAATTCGTGTGGACATAATTTGAAGAGCCAACAGATTCTTCAAAGTCATTCTTGTGTTGCTGGCTCACAAGGCAAGTTAATTATTCGGCCATCACCAGCTGTAGACCGTGGGCCAACCCCAGCGGGGGGCTTGGGCCTATGTCGTTGTGTGTGTCGTGGGCTTGAGCCACGGAACCCGTACGTGAGTGCGTTGGGGGTAGTGTTGTCGAGTAAGGGGAGTCGCCACCGTGCCTATATAGGTTATTCACGGACGCCCGAAACGTTGGTGCCAAAACAATGGCCCCACGTCCAATCCAATAACCAGTCGTGGGTTCGGGGACATGGTACGAATCAGATCTGTAACCCAATTCGTCCGCATGTAGCGGCCTCTACTCGGTCTCATTGCAATTCCATTCATCACGGTTATTGAATGCACATAACTATTTTTAGCAACGCTTAGAAGCGTACAACCCTAAAGCATTTACTAGATGGATTGTTACTATTTATAACAGAAAAAGGGACTCTACAATGGACAAGGCGATCGAGTCAATATTAACAAGGTGCTTAGAAAACCGGTCGTCCATGATTATCTGACTTTAATGTGATACGCATAATTTCCGGTCTTGTTTAAGCAATATATACAAGGTGGTTGAATATATACATACAATATGGATACATACACCATGAGAAATACATAAATATAAAAAAACTATATACAATATATGTACGCCATCCTCACCTTGTCACWGCAATTAAATTATTGTTAGTTTAAATCAAGTAAAACGATTCGCTAAAGATGGCTATACAAACACAAAAAGAATGTTAGTAATGACTAGCAACAATAAAAATAACAATGAAATAAAAGGAACAAAAAAATTAACAAAAGTGAAACATTAACCCTATGTATTTACATGAATCAATTAAAAAGTGAGTTTCTACATTGTGTTGATTTAATTTGGACTCGTAATAATGATTAATCAAGTTAAAAGAATACGAAAGAGAGTTGTGGGTGAGTAATCTCAGAAGTAAACCTTGTTATCGCTCGTTGGATCGAAGCAGAATCGATGCTAGAACTCAAGAATGTATGTGTTTAGAGTGTATGAGAGTGTGAGAGTGTGAATACGCAAGTTTAGGGACGTGTAAGTTGAATAGACGTGTGTGTGTTTTCTCGAAATGAGCAAGGCAAGTATTTATAGGCGCGAGGAGGAAAAATCCTGCGTATATACGCAGGAGACCTGCGTATATACGCAGGATCTGCGTATATACGCAGGCCCTGCGTATATACGCTCGATTATTCTCCGAGTATTTTTTTGATTTCCTCCGATTTTATTTTGTGATTTGCCTTGATTCGACGCACCTAGACACCCTTGCTCTCCAAGCAAGGAGTTCTAGAGTGTTCTAGAAGGTTCCACGTATTTCTAGTGTATTTTTTGTGTATTTTGAATTTTTTTTGTATTTTATGCGTATAAAAACTTATAAAAATCATAGAAAAATATAGAAAAATCAGAAAAATAATCTAAAATACTGGTGAGCTCAGAAAAATGTGAAGAGTGCAATGAAAAGTGGAAACTATGGAGATCACCAATATAAATTATTTTAAAAAATCCTAAAACCGTATGAATGTGGTACGCCCCATCTTTCCTAGAATGAATGTGGTAAGGCCCACATCCTACACTTAGTTTTGTGGATGTCCATTGGTCTCCCTAGGTTTTATTAGATAGGTTCACAATTAATCTAGAACAATCTCATAGTAACTGTAGGACGTGGGCTGCGCCCTCGTGTATAGCGAGCGCGCGGCTTGGTACTACATCGAGGTGCTTTGCGTAGGCTTGAGCCACGGAACCCGCACGTGAGTGCGTTGGGGTAGTGTTGTCGAGTAAGGGGYGTCGCCACCGTGCCTATAAAGGTTATTCACGGATGCCCGAAACGTTGGTGCCAAATTAATGGCCCCACGTTCTGATCCAGTAACCAGTTCGTGGGTTCAGGGACATGGTACGAATCAGATCTGTAACCCAATTCGCCCGCATGTAGCGGCCTCTACTCGGTCTCATTGCAATTCCATTCATCACTTGGTTATTGAATGGCACACATTAACTTAACAT
>SNQN01011250.1:0-19479 GCA_008642245.1 Bassia scoparia | reverse complement strand
GATGATGACGTTGGGGAGTGGCGGTGCTGATGATAAGGCGGTTGTTGTTACGACACCCAAGAAGGAGAAGAAGCAGAAGGAGAAGAAGGTGGGTAMCAATAAGAAGAAGGGTAGGATTCATGAGGTGAGGTATATGGACAATGCTGAAGCTGCTGGTGAGTTGGGTGGCGGGATGATTGGGGAGGATGAGTCAGGGAGCGATATTGATGAAGAGAAGAAAGTTGAAGAGAAGAAAGTTGAAGAAGTGGGTAGTGCTGAAGTTACTGGGAAGAAGAGGAAGAAGAAGGAAGTTGCCAAAGTTGCCAAAGTGAAGAAAGGATTGAAGAGTGGCTCGAAAGAGAAGAAGAACAAGAAAAGCAAGGTTTCGGTATAATTTACTAATATATGCTGATGATTATCATTATATTCATGTTTGAATATGCGAGTTATCACTGTTGGTTTTAATGATTGAAGGATTTAGGTTTTGAAACTCAATTTTGGTGTTATAAGTTTGATTATATAGGTCTTGTCAGTTATTAGAGATTACTATTTGTATGCTTTGTTAGTGCCTTAGTTCTATTTACTTTGTTGTAACAACAGAAGACCAATTACTTGAGCAGTTATATGTCAGATGATTTTTGTCTTCGGATTTTGATTAATGATAGTTTAGTTTATTACTTGCTGATGATCCTGACTGTCATGTGTTTCTGATTTTCATTTGATYGTGAAAGTGTTTAATCCTCAACTTCAGAATTCCAAGTTGATTCGATAGCTCATCTATACAGAAGTTGCATATATGTGTTGTGTTAGTTACTTGGTTGGACTTCAGAGTTATATTGGTTACATTACATGGGATTTACAACAACAAAATTAGGCATTCAATAGGTTAATAATACTTTTGGTAGTTTGATCTTCAAGCCTCATTCACTCAACTGCCCCTCTTGTTGAGRCCAAAGAGAATGAAGCTGAACATAAAAGCTTCAATTGGATTGTGCTTTGTAGTGCTACTATTGCSTTTTGTCGCACTGAACCCCCTTGTAATTACAAGGAAACCAAATATGGAAGRGAATAGGCTTTTGGTAAAACCTATTAAAAAGTGAATTGATCACYCCCATCTYCTGTAGCTAATTATCATTGAAATTACACATTGATTTAGATCTAATACGACTACTGAAGTGATAACAGCTTTATTTTTAATCGAGAACTGTATTTTCAAAGAACATTTTAAGTTGAAGTTTGTATCTCAAACAGACACATAGAGTGCGCAAAAATAGTTCAGTGATTGGAGTTATTTCTCAAAAACTCTGTTCCTGATAAAAATGTCAACTCATAGATTTTATTGTTCTTGAGCTTTGGATAAGCTCTTCATTGCATTGATTTCACAATTACAAATCTTAGAATTGTTTCTGATTTTGGCCAGAATTGWATTAAAACATTTGATAGGAAAAAGCGTTTATTGCATATCCGCCATCCCACCTTGATAAAGCTGTTTAACTAAAGGTTAGTGACTTAAGATTGCAAATTTTCTAGCTATCAGAACCTTAACCTGACAGATAGCATAGGCATCAAAWWATCTGTTCAACAGGATTTTCTTGTGTGAAGGGGTCACTACTTTGAAGGTGATACAGTTTCTATGTATCCCTATAGCTACATCCCAGAGGTAGCTGGCAAATTTTGAAAAGAATAGCTAGAGAAGGAAAGGGAGATAATTTTTGGGCAGTTACCAAAACCATCAATGTCATTTTCATTTTTGCATTGTTGGAGAGGTTAAGTGAAGCAAGTCAAGAGAGGGTCAGTGGTTCAGTGGACATGCAGTTTGGGAGTACATGTGTAATCAAGGTACGTGTTTCAGATGCAATTTTCTAAATTTGTATTAATTGTGTATTAACATTTGCAAGTTATAGTTGTGTGATTGTGGTTGAATTAGGGTTTTGAAATCAAATTGTGTAATTATGAGTAATAATTATATGCAAATGAAGGTTTGATTTATGAATGATTTTATACTTTTAAATGCTTGATCTTTAGTAGATGGAATGTGTGCTTTGTAGGAAAAATATAGTGTGTATTGAATTGAAGATTTATTTGGTGTTCAGCTTATTTTTGTCCTGTCAGATGTTTWATTCTGRGTAATCTTAAGTGAACTCTGTTCCAGTTRWGTTGATGRTATTGGTTCTAAATTCTAACCRTTTATTGTTCAGGGTTCTTTAGAAATCATAGCTTCAACAGTACCAACACTTAGTTTCTTGTTGTCCATCCTCGTGAGGTTTCTTTCCTTGCTTATGGTGTTTTCTTCATAACACCACTTTAATAATAGATGATTACCTTAATGTGCCAATCACCTTAAGCCCTTAAGGTGATTTTTTTCTCTCTCAAACTTAAATGGTATAGACTATGGATTTACRTGAAAAAGTCATATATCATATTGAAACCTTTGATATTACAGCTGTAAGAGCCAGCAGCCAATGATGTATCGCAAAATCAACTCTCTTAGTGAAAAGTTGTAAGAGTAATTATTAGTTAACAATAGCTGGAGTATATGATTTCTTTTTAATAGAAATTTATGAGGAGCAATTGATTAGGATAGAACCAGACCACTAGGCTACATGTACTTCACCTGTATACTTTGACAAGGTTTGGTGTGTTTGTGATCTGCTTGTGTTATTACATTAGTTTGATTGCTGTATTGCATTACCTATATAAAGCATAGTATTGATGCTAGTTTATGCTAATATTTCATATGTATAATTTTCATAAAAAATTATCAATTCACAAATAAAGATAATATTAACCAAACAAAAATAAAATAAAATACTAATTTGGTTTGATTGTACCTAGTTACATGGAATCGGGTGCGAATCCGAGCGTCCGATACATATCTTTCGAAAAAATAGATATATGGGGACCCTGCCTAACTTTGACACGGATACGTGTCGTTACTTAAAAAATAAACATAATTATAAAAATAAATAAATAAGTGTACTTAGTATTAAAATTCAAAATGATAAATCTCATACAAACCCAAATATAATTATAAAAAAGTTAAAAAAACATAAAACAACATAGCAGATATGAAGATTAATTAATCAAACGCATGAAATGGGTTTCATTGGGGCATTGAAGTGTTCTTGAATAAATATGGGAACTTGGTTACTGGTAAATATTAAATTCAATAACTAGAATTTCTACATAGTCCTTCATCTTACAAATTTGGCTTCGATTAACACTTGTAGATCTAGGGTTCTCCCTCCTACTTGTAATCACATATCCAAGTGCAAAGTGAAGTATCCGACACGTATCCCGTACCCAAATCGGTGTCGTGTCGACATGACACGGGTACGGAGGTTAAAAGGGCGTGTCGGAGTAACATAGATTGACCCATTCAAATCTGAAGAATTAGTTGAAGAGTTGTTGGTCCATATATGTGAGTTCTCAAAAGCAAAAGAAGCATGGTTGTTGTTGGTTTAGATTTTCCAGAATAAACTTGGAACATAAAAGAATATCTATTTTTGATAATAGATTAGGAGTTACATCTTGGATCCAATGATGTGTTTATTATGTAATTTTGATGATGGTGTGAGTAGCAAGATACACTTCCAGATGATTTGGGAATGAAATTTGTTAAAACCAGGAGAATGAAAAGTGTACATAAGTGTTTTGGGTTTTTAAGTAGTTGAGCTAGATCATGCTCATGCAGTGTTAAAGAACCTCTTTGCCGTTGATTTAGTCACTATGAGTTATGTGTATAATGAGAGAAATTGACCAATTCTCACCCAGAGTCCGTGCTTTCATATCCAAAAACACTTCTAAATTCCTTGCCTTGAACGACTCCGTCTCATGCCACTGTTGTGTTTGGGAATTGGAGCAGAAGTGATCTTGTTGGGTGTTTCTTACAAGGTATTAAAAGGCACGAGATGCACCTAATCACATAGGTGATAGAATATAGGATTCCACAAAGGTACACTACTTATGAAATAATTAAAAGAAAATTAGAAAAAAATATCAGAAAACAAAGGTGCATCCTTTGCGGGCTTTATGCCGCCTGGCGTTACCAGTGCACCTAATTGAATTAGCCTTGCCTAGACCCACATAGACGCATGTCCCTTGGCCCTTTCCAATCACTAGTTTCACAGCTCTCTAATTATACAACTCATAACATTCATGAAAAGAGATAAAGAAAATTGCATCTCTATTCTCTTGTTTGATATATCTGTAAGTCTGTAACTATGCAAATCGTTTTMGGAAAACTAAAAGAATAAATACGAAGATATATATTTTCTATTCATTTGCAGGTTACTTTTCTGATTTTCTTGTGGGTCTTCACTCTTCCGTGAGGTTTTTAATTTCCCTCTTAAACATCTTCTTTCACCATAGAGTTCATTAAGGAATACCTTTTTCTTACCTTTTATCTGCTATCTCTATTTTTTTGGCTGTTTATCCTAATTGTATACTTAGGTGCTGTTGGACGAATGGCCTCACTCACTGCCTCATTGTGGCTATACCTCTGTCGAGCATTAGCTTCCATCAGTTTTCTTACTGTATTTTCTAACTTAATGTATCGTACAACCTTGGTACCTATATTTTGTTGGSTGAATGCCTCAATGTGTCTTCTATGGTGTGATAGAGTATGGTTTCCAATAAAATATTAGCACTTGGGTTGTGTAGGAAAATCAGTAACTCCTGTTTGATTAAGCCATGGATCGAAGGATATTCCATATTACTATATTAGCCACTTGAATTTTCGGAAGATATAGTGATTTTTGTAGATTTGTGCAAACTAATCTACAAACCATTGTAGAGTTGGTGATTTATTGGAAACTACAGTATGCTTAAGATTGACCCTTGAATACCCATATAAAACACTATATAGTGATATACTAATCAATTGAGACATTCATCCAACCAAGGTGTATAGAACATTARTTTGGATCATATAGGAACGAAAATTGATGAGGCTTCTGCSGAATGAAAATCTAGCTGTAATAAGGCATTGGGTGAGACTGAGGAGTGAGGACATTGGTTTAGTTGAAAAGGATGAGAGCAAAGCAAAAACACATACCTTGGTGAATTCTATAATGAAACAAAGACCTTTAGAAAAACAGGACTGCGGACCCAATGATGAACTCAATGAAAATTAGAAAACAAAACAGGACTGCGGACCCAATGATGAACTCAATGAAAATTAGAAAACAAAACAGGACTGAGGACCCAATTCTATAAGCTGACGTAATCGTCAACAAGATTTCGGATGGGATGAACAATAATTCAAAAACTGCAATGAGGGGTAGCCCGAGTAGGTTCTATCCTGTGCATGTCAAGACACAAATATTTAAAAATTTGCTGCCTTTGGGAACAACAGGAACATGACGTTCCAAGACTATAGTTCTTGACGAACAACCTATGCTAACAAGTTCATTTGAGGCATGATTTTTGAAACTCACGATTTTGGATGCTGAACTTTGCAAGAAGCCTATGATATGACCTTTTATTTATTTATTTATTTATTTATTTATTTATTTATTTTGTGAAAAGGGAGCAAAGTTAATTAAATAAACTGAAGAGCATCAAACAACAAATAACATTACAGATAAGAGTCATAAGACCACTCATGACCAGCATTTTCATGGTGGCTCATGGTCCAAAAGAGGGGGATATTGACCCCATAATACACACACCTATGATACGACTTTGGTCACAATAAATTAAGAAGCTGGAGGAGGAGATTCAGTCAAGAGGTAAGAGGAAGAGTGGACTTATGTAGGACAATGAGAGTAAGTATCAATTATGTAAGCCATTAATATAATAACCCTAGATAACCAGGATCAATGCTCATTGTGGAAGGCCTCAAGGTCAAGGCTAAACAAGAAACACTACTATAGCAAGCAATGTGTTAATGACAATACGAGTAAAGGCTTTTGACATGTTTAGGGAAGTKAATAAACTCTCGAAGTTCTTTAGAAAGGTTCGAGATTGGAGTTAGAAGCCTTAGAACTTAGAAGTTTGGAGAGGCAGAAAATGCAATCACCAACTGTGCAAGACAGAAGGCCAGACTGTGAGGGTTCTGAACAATAGATAATTTGCAGGACTTATTGTGCAAATRTGCATGAATTGGTCATGTAAAACAAGCAGAAGCTTGRTGTTGGCAGAATTTGTACCTGCGTGATCAGTTGCGCAGCTTGGCAGTAGCTCAAGATTTGAGATTTTTAATTCTTTTATTAGTTTTTAATGTCAGCCTTCTTTGAACAAATATGGTTAGGATTATAAGTGCAGGATTTGTAGGGTTAAGTTGCTTTCCTATACATGTGTCATTGTAAAGATAAACAAGAGCATTGATGAAATGAGAATAAGATATTATCTTCTCTTGGGGATTTTGTGTTCCTTAGTGAAAAGCCTGAACCAATCGTTCTTGGAATCTCTCTTAGGGCGTTTGGCATATCATTTTCAATAAAATGGAATTGGACTTAGAAGGGAAAGTTAATGATAAATCTACCTTTGATAGTTGTTTGATATATTAATGGAATGTTAGCATTCGTGATGCTTGTCATTGAGGAGGAAAAACACTTTGTTTTCACTAGTTTGACAGGGATAAGTGGATAACAAATGAGGGAGTATTTGGAAACGTAATTGTTTAGTATAAGTTAAAACTCATACACCAAACAACTTAACGGAGCACTTATTCGAAACTTTAACTACATCAAAAAACCCTTTTAATCCTTAGTGTTAGATAAATGAAAGTAGTCTGCCCTAAGGGCTCACTGGCTCAGTCATAAAATTTTAAACATTTTATATCCTTGGCTTGATTCTTGAATCTTGACACTCTGTGTTTTAATTGATATGACTTATTTATGATCATCTCTTTGTTTTCTGTTAAGTTTATTATCCTTAATATTTTTTTCCCTTCAATTGATTTTCAATTACAATAAACCCAAAAAAACTTGTTTTCCATCCCAAAACCTCAAGAATCATTGATGCTGATTAGAAGCGCTCTCTTTGGAACACTCTTTGTTGCTTGAAAATATGTTTTCTAGCATACCATTGGGAACACATTGTTCTTCGAAGATGAAATTTATTTCGCTGTTGCCTTTTTCTGTTTGTTAGAATGAGGTTGAACATAAAAGCATCAAGTAGATTGCAATTTATACAATTTTTTGCTTGCGCTGATTTAGCTGAGTTGGTGGCAAAGGATTTTTGTGACTAGATTTAGCCTTTCTGATCCAACTGCTATTCTTTCATGGTTTGCACTCACAATAATTAAACTGTCTTTACACGCAGACTGTTGAATATGATTTCTTTCCTTATGAAATGACGAAAACACAGAACATAGTAACATTCGCTGGACTGCATTCTGCTATGCTCAGGTGCCAAATTCTATTACTTCAGATGAATCTGCTATTGCTTTTCTGTTCCTTGGATATACCTGTCAAACATTAGATTGAACTTGATACGGATTTAACAGTGTCGGCCTCAGTCACTTCTCAGCTGCTCATCAATCATGGCTCTCAAGCCCTAGTGGACAAGCCATCACACCCAAACAAAGGACATCATTGGAATACCCACTCAATTTCATAATAAGAGAGGACGTTTCATCCTAAGAAGTTTCAAGTTCAGAAATATCCTTCTCCCTAATAGGAATAATCTCACCAACTGTAGGTAAGTACCAAGCTATAAGGCCAAAGCACACCACTTTAAAGATTGATTCAATCCAGCAAAAGTTTGGTTGGCTGCCTTTTGTACGACCTGCCCTTTCTTTGTGTTCTATGGGAAAAGGCGGATCCTTCTGTACAGACGGTAGGTTTGTTCCCAAACTTTTGTTAGATTGGAAATGAAGAGGCAAACCAGAGACGAAGTACGCGAATGGTACTACACTGCTACTTCACTTAAAAGTTTCAGATTAGTTGAAGTTCTGGCTCTCTGTTCAGTTGCCACAGAATATGCCATGAATTAGTTCTGCAATATTGTAAATTGCTAATGCGCATAGCATCTTATGTAAAATTGTCTAGTCTCAGAATCTATTGTTCTGTGTTTTGGATAGCAGTAGAATTGTTTACTACTCTGTGCTGTTGTTACTTTATTAGCAATAATTTTGTGCTGAGCTTTAATATTGGAAGAGATGTAAATTGTGTACTGCATAACATCTGGAAAAGATGTAGGTTTCTGGAACCTCAATGTCAGCATTTCTTCAGTAATGTAGTCTGCGTTCTTTTCTTGTCTATTTTTGTTTTATGATCAGCAAATATAAATACGATAGTTATACAACCATGCTTGTCATTTCAAACCAGAAGGGAAGCTTCATTGATTATCATGTATGCAGTTACAGAGTTTAAGCATCACAGTCACCAAACCTTCGCACCCTTGAGAAGTTTTAGGTGGATGGGTGAAAGCAACTAGAAGCTCTTGTTCTGTTGTTCGGCAGAAAAACATCTCCTGCAAGTCTTCATGAAGGATGTTGTGGTCCTTGTGGGGTGCCTACACTCATAGGTGTGTGAACCATTCCTGACAATTTTTTGCCCATCCTGCAAATACAAGTCTAAATAAAGGATGATGTAGATGCTCGTGTTACAAGTGCACGAGTGAGTATTGTCCTGACTCTGGTTTTTGTCAAATTTTGCAAAATAAGACTTGTTTTGGAAACCTTATTCAGACCAAGAAAAGAATAAGAGATTTTAATCAAATACGTTAGACAAGGTATCCCATGGCTGTGGATTGGATCGTCAATAATATGACTGTTTCAATCAATTACTTGTGACAATGTTGGCTAGTTTTCCAACATTCTTGCTATAATTAATCAGCTGACGATTTGCATATCTTAAGATTTCTGCAATTGAACGAACTCCACAGCACAATATGCAGGAATAAACCGAAAACCATTAACGTGTTTTGATAACACAAGTTGTGCTGCTTGGTATTGTTGGAAGGTTCCTTCTTTAGCTTCTGTGGCGCGCCATATTCACATATGCATATTTAAAGCATGCAATATTTCTTGGAGCCAATTAGCCAGGTATTGCTTGATTGATTCAATTTGATATGTAACAAGTTACAGTTCAAGGCTTCAAGCCTTAAATTGCTGTGTACATAGTTATGAGTTTATAATTTGAATGTCACTATATTTCTTTTATGCGACTAGCAATCTACTTGGTGTAAGATTTCCGAATTCCGAGCCAAGTATACATTATACAATGAGTCCTTCCCGTGGTCTGTGTAGTTCTGGTATTTTTGAAGTTACTGAAACTTTCATGCTTCACACAACATGATTAATAGTGTGAAAGAGATCACAAGAATTAAAACACAGGACAAAAGAGAATTATTATTATTAAATGTATACTAACCTATCTTAAAGTTGCAAAAGGTACAAAAGCTATCACTATGATGCAATCATGCAAAGTACAGCACAATCGAATATTTATCCATGTTTTCATCAGTAGGCGAACAATTGAATATTKAAATCCTAGGCAAAAGGTTGTTAGTTTAGAATAATGAATGAATTATTGATGGTTGCTTATTTGAAGATGAAACCAACTCAAATCTCTCTTTTATGTGAACACAAACATGCATTACCTGGTCTACTACTAGCGACCAGCCGACCACTGAAACTGGTCACTATAACCCTGAAATCAGTTGCAGAGCCGAGTTAGTGACCATCAGCAACCCAACTTCATTCGGTTGCTGAAGGTCGATGGCAACCCGGGTTTGATACAAACTGTACGAGTGGTTAGCGACCATTAAGTTAATGGACTTTGAGGTGCAGCTCACCAACCTTGCATCCATGTCCCAGGTTACTAAACTGAAGTGTTTTGAGGTGCATCTTTGACAGTCAGTCAATAACTGGCAAATTAAAATACCCATTTCGAGTTGAAAAAAAACTTGATCAGTAACTTAAATTAAGTGAAAGTGTTAAGTGGATGATAAGTTTTGAAACACGGATATTAATTAGTAAAATAGAATTATATGGATTAGACCCTTTGAATTTAAGTTAAATAATTATATTAGATTAAAGTAGTACGGTCAATCAAATGACTGCTTTCATGCTCCGACCACCTTAATTGATGCAACTCCAACACATTGCTTGTTAAACTTTTACATTCTGTTAGTGATTAGCACTTAGCAGGCTTCTCTTACCTTGGGATCAGTAACTGCAATGTCGTTATCCTCTTAATATATTTAACAAATAACCCAAAGTAAATGCACAAATCATATAAAAATCATTATATTTTCTTATAGGAAAATTTTAAATTTCTTACTCGACTTTGTTTTATAACAATAGAGGTTGGATAAAAAACTAACAGCAGTTGGGATAATAAGGTCACTAACCTTTTRCACTCTAATCTTCATAAATAAAATACATTCTTTTTACTTACCAAAGCATTATATCTTTATTTTAAATGAGCAAATATTATTAAAAAAGGTGTTAGTGACTTCATTGTRCCAACATCAGTTAGATACTAGAAATTCCTCATAACAATAAACCGCGTCAATCTCTCTTCTTATATGGATTCTTTTATTTATTTCTTTTATCTCTTTGTTAGTGAGTAAAATGAAAAATGTAGCGAATAAATGAAACGGAGAGAGAAGTACTCCATATAAGATTACAAATGGACAATATAATTTTGTGCACCGAAATGTGAGGAGAAAAAGGAACTAGTTTCGAGATGATAATAACTGTTGAATCTTGAGGAAGGTTCCTTTTGCTTGCTTAAGCTACAATATGAAAATGCTAGCATATGAGAGAAAATGGCATAGGTGTCATTTTCTAAGAGGCAAGTTTTAAATGAGAGTATATTATTTTGTTTTTAATTTTTTTTTATAGATGGGAGTAATTAAATGAAGATCCACTTCTATAATTTGGTATTATAGTTAAGATTAGTTTAAGCTCACATGGAATATAATATTTCCTGATCTAGGTTCGTGGGAAAGGAATTAAGTTCCTCTATAGCGCCAATCGAATGTTTGAATGACAAGGTTCCTCTTGGTCACAATTTGAAAATTACCGGTAAGCTATACTACGAGTAATATTATGTCTTTAATTAAGACAAAATTGTGGTGCGAATTGAGCCTAAGGTCAGTATTAATTAATATCACATCTTGTAGAATAGGAGCTTTTAACATTTTGACCTATTATATACAAAAACTCAATCTTAACAAACCAAACACAACATCGACATTCATATGTAATTGCTACATTATTTGTATAAAACTTGAAAGAAGTTATAAATCACCTTTTTTGCATAAAAAGTATATATCTTACTATTGTATAATGTGAATTTATAAACAATTCACCCTCGACATTATGTTGCGGAGGTATATTATCCCACGTCGCCCACTGTACAGTTCTTGAGATAGATCTGTGTAGGTTACCCTGTACCTTATATGTTAAAAAATAAAAAAATATGAAGGTTTAATTACAAAATAATATACATGTGTATTATGGAAACTTTGTCACATATATAAAGTCTAAAAGATTTTGTCCACTAATTTTAAAAATGTTAAGATAATGTATGACAAATATGCACAAGGAATAGTGTCAGGAGAGCAAAAAATATGTGACATGTAATATGATACTGTTAACTATGGTGTGATAACGTACAAAACTACAACCCGTCAAAAAAAAAAAAAAACGCTACAAACACTACAAATTAAAGTTTTAGCAGATAATTGTGTATATTGTATTAATCAATCAAGCATAGTATAACCATTTAAATTGCAAAGTGGTACGTAGTAGTAACTGTACTTGGTAAAAAAAAACATTATCTTCACATTGCTTCAGTCAACTTGAAAGGAATGCAATAGTAGGTTGATTGATTAAAAACATTTAGGCAAATAAGGCTAATAAAGACCTTCAATATATAATATATATGTTTAGTCAAAAAATAAATATTGAACCTCGCATCAATAGATAAAAGAAAAAGTCAATGAGTCACAGATCCAAAAAAAAAAAAAAAAAATTGATCCTAAGAAATAATTTAATCGTAGTTAGCTTAATGAGTAGTCATGTAATATAAATAATTTTTGATTTAACTTAAGCATGTTTCTTATGAACAAACTTCAATTCAATTCAGTTCCAGTTCATACAATCTTAATATATAGTTCAGTTAAGTCATGACCGATTCAATCCACAGAAACAGAATCGTCTTACTAATAAGCATCCATTTATTCCCATACCTTAGTTTAACATTTAATATATTGTTTTAAAATGATCAAAATCTTAGAACGCATGAAAAAATCACGCGTCAATTACCATAACTAATGTTTATTTCAAATTAAATTTCTACTTTTACTAGCTTATTGAAATATAGAACATTCATTAGTTTTTGTCTTTAATTAATTCATGTATCGTGTGATTACACTGAATCCAAAAAAAGATACAACACTATTAAATGTGGTTGTTGTTAATTATTTAGTTGTGATGTTGTGGGTGTTAAATTAAGGATTATCCTTTATTTGGGCATTGGCCTTCTTCAATGATCATGTGCTGTTGTTCCATTTCGAATTCAGCACTTTTTATGAACTGTAATTAGCAAATGCATGTGACCAAAGCATTTCTAATACAGCATGAATCTTGCTCTTTATTATGTTAATTTTCCCCTCTTTTAATTAATTAATGTGATGTTGCTCCATTTATGACTTCATCATATGATGCAGATACATTACGATATGATTTGTCTTCATGTAGTACATGCCCACATGATATATAGTACTTGTACAATTAATAACTTACATGTTGTAGTTGGTTTAGCCACTCACACGGTTATGAATTTAGCCATTATTAACATGCCATTGTGTATTTTAAGATTTCGAGGTTGGGATAAAATGAGTTAGGTGTRACATGAAGTAAATGAGTTCACACGATGAACAACCCTAATTAGGGTCTAGGGATGTCAACGACATGAGAAATGACTCGAAAATTGACAAGGCGGGTSAAYATGGTTTAGATAAAATTTATAACCGTTATGCATCATAGATTCATATATAAGCCAAGGCCAAGGGTGAATTTTAGGTTCTACGACCTAGTGGGATGAAATGGATAAATTTTTTGAGTTGATTGTAAAAATGAGACGATGATGAGGATAGAAAGACCAACACCTCCTTGGCCTTTTCTAGTCTTGCCCCCATTAACAACTTGTATTATACCTAAATTGATACATGCCTACATGACCAAATTTTAACATTGTTTAAAATGTGTGCACATGGAGTACAAGTTATAAATGGAGAATGATGAGGAACTATTCTTAAATGTAAATCAATTTTTTGTGTGCTAAGAGAGCCACAAAGATAGGGATGAAAATCGATTCCATAATCTCCTGAGACTGGGAGCTGAGGGAAGTTTAARCATTTGAGTTARCCCACTTTCATGAAAATCAAATTTTCTAGAAGTTTGTATTCGTTTAATAGGGATTTTAATWAYATAAAGTATTTTAAAATATGGAATATATAAACATTTGATGGATATTTTTATTGCAAATAAAACAATTGTTATGTTAATAATATCGATCTGTTTAAAATATGCAATATCACAACTTGATGAAAAATAAATAAAACTTTTTGAGAGATATAATAATAGCTCAAGTCAACTAATTAACATAGTGATGTATTACATATATATAAAAAAACTTGGCCTCCTTTATTTTTTTTAGCCAATACCCTTTGAGTCAGTTTATACTTATGAACACTACCATGAACATTATATCTTTAATAATACAATAAAAGTAGTATATACAACATATATTATGAGAATACCATTGAATGAATCTAATAACATCTTAATTTTAACATTTCGATTATATCTACAATAAATTTTAGAGTGCCACATTGGAGATTTGGAGCTCTCCAATGATATTGACGTGAGTGATGTTCAAAGTGGCATGGAGAGTAATGTTGAAAACTTGAAAAGCTATATTGATATTGATATATAATATTCAAAGTGATGCGAGTAAATAGAAACATAGAAAGTATTTAATATGCATCATAATGACAAATGATAAATTTTGCTTTAGAAAAGATCGAAGTTAAAGTATGGCTAGAGCTTTAGGGCAACTGCATAGTATACAATAAGTTAATCTTACTCTAGAAGCAATTACTCTCATTTAAATTCATTTGCAATAAATTGTTCATTTTAATTTGCAAATGAACAAAAACATAATTTTCTCTCTATTCTCTTTTTGTTGTCTAGTTTCCCAAAACGAAATTCCTAAATTTTCATCCCTTTTCATAGACAAATGAACCATATTTATTATTATCCTCATAATATCAAATAAAAGTTTAACCACTATTACGTTACTCTCCGAAATTCACTTTTCAACACACATATATTTATTTTCCATTATACTAAAATATCAAAACTCTTTTAAGTAAGAATATTATTAAATCATATAACTTATACTAAAACAGAATGATGATGATGCAATGATGACATCATCCTGTCCACGTGTCAACCTCACACTGCACGAATGATGTCAGCAGCTCATTAATTTATTTTTGAAAAAAAAACTTCAATTAAATTAAAAAATAATAACATACGAGTACATTAAAAAATTAAATCAAATTAGATTTTTAATTTAAATACATTCTTATTAAAAAAACTTCTAGAGTAACAAAATCCTACATTCATGTAACAATTTTACACAAAATTTATATACTAAATGTTTTATTAAAATAAAAAATCTACATTAAAAAAATAAAATTTGAAATTTTAAATGTAAATATATTCATTATTAAATTACCAAAATCTTCTACAGTAAAAAATCTACATCTATAATAATAACTATATACTAAATAGAAGGAAGTCATGCATTGATACAACATCCATCATATGTGTCAAACTCACATCGAATAATTTGTTCACCAAAAAAAAATAACAAATTTAAAATACAAATATCTACATACAATTTAAATTTAAAAAAAACTCTTAAAGTAAATTATAAATTATCTACACCGAATTAAATACAGTACAAAATCAAATAAAAACACTTAAATTTAGAAACCTAATTAAAATACACTCCGTAAATCAAATTTAAAAGACTCTTTAATTTAAATTATAGTATCCGTACAAGATTATCTACATCATTGCTAATATTAAATACAAAAGAAATTTAAAAAATCACTTAAATAAAAAAAAAAAAAAACTAGATAAGCTAAGCTACAACTATTATTAAATTAAAATATAACATCACGTTAAATTTAAATACAAATTAATCTGTGGATAAATCTCCTTGAAACACGAGATAAACTAGAAAAATGTGTTTCCAATAACAATATTGTATTTTCATTTAATTATATAAATCAATTTAATATATATCGTTTTATCTACATCTACATTGTCAATAATAAAAAAATCAGATAAGCTAACCAGAAAAATGGATTTGACGTAACAAATACATCTATCATTCTTCTAAGCACAATGCAAAAACAATTTCAATTATAACATGATTGAAGAGTGCAAGAACAATTACATTGACTAGAGCTTATCAAAGTGAGCCCGGCCCGCTAGCCCGACTGGGCGATTTTCTATTTTCGTGCGGGCTTTGGCCATAAAAAATCACGCAATTTAATTAAAATTTGTCGGCTCGAGAAGCCCGAAAAGCCTGCTAAGACCGCTTTAAATTTTCGGGCTTTGGGCTACAATTTTAGGGCCGAACTCAAGCCCCGCTGGCCCGGCCCGATTAATGGTCCAAATTTCACTATGCCAAGCCGCCGCCGGTCTACCCATGATCACCTCTATATGAACAAAAATTCTTTTGTAAAAGAACATGACAGTCAAAATAAGAATTATACGCTTATACAAGCAACCGTGTCGGGTAGAAATATTGTATGTAATGATATTAATAAAAACCGTGCACCGCACGGGTTCTAAACTAGTTAATAATACATATTTTTTATTTAAAAAATCATTTTTTTAATTCTCACCCCCATTCCAAACAACACAACAAACGGGAACGAAAAACTAATTCAAGGTACAACCGGAACCGGTTATATATGCATACACATTTGATGAGTTACTGCATTAAAATTCCATCATATATAAAATGAAATAAATATTGAGTGATGTGGTTGTAACATCATAATGATTTGAATGTAGATCTCATTAAGAAAAATGGCAATTATATAATAATGGACAATTGTTAGGCAATTGTTTGGTAGCATAATTAAATTAAACATTTTATTTGATACAAAAAATTAAAAACGTCATGAGTTGTTGTAAGCGATACGAAATCAATACTTAACTTTATTCTTATCTTTTCCATGAAGCAAAACCTAAATTGGATACTCCCTTGATTTCTCGCTTCAATAATGGTAAAGGCGAGTGTTTAATCGTTATCCAATCAATTACTAACTATTCATCAAGCACCAATTTATTTATCTAATATTATGTTAATTAATTAATTAATTTTCTTTTGGCCCAACTCATCAGCCTCTCAATTCTTACGGCTAGTTCTACTATATTATTATTGTCATGACAATAACTAATACAGTATGATATGATCACTAATTCACAATTATTTATACCTAAAAAGTTAGTTGACATGACTATTTTTCATACTTTTGATCATCTTAAAACATAAAGAAAAAGGGTGATTAATTAATTTATAATCGTGGCGTGTTACTCCTTATATAACCACAGTAGTTTTGAAATGTAACCAATTAAATTTTGAAATGCAACCATGAAAATTTTGAAATGCAATCGATTGCACTTGGTTTATGATGAGGCTCTTCTCAACCCTAAATAAGCTTGCAATAGAAGACCTTCAATGAAGTTTATCAGAACGTCAAGTGTCTTTCTCCAACTAAAATTCATTGATAACAATGCACCAATTTATTAAATTAGTCACGTACGGAATCAATCAAGCAATCAACCAGCTTGTATTTTAATGATGAATATTTTGTTGTTGATTCCAAGGTCTTACATGACAAGGTAATGTGTATTTTCATCTAGCACTCTCACATAAGAGACTRAGACTCCGTTTGTTTGGGAGGAAAACATTTTTTAATAGAAAACATTTTTCAGAGGAAAATTCGAAATTAGAATTGTTTTCCATTGTTTGTTTGTATGGAAATTGTTTTCTTTTTTCAGAAGTTATTATATGCATCAGATGTATAATAAATTTATTGTGCATCAAGCATATAGTGACTCTTTATATCAATATAGTGACCCATTTCACTTTACATCAATATAGTGATAAAAAATAAAGGTCACTATATTGATAAAAAAAAGGTTACTATATTAACGAAAATGACCACTATAATCTGATGCACAGTAAATTTATTGTGCATCCGATGTACCTAATACTTTTTTAATCTCATTTTCCTTTGTTTGAAGAAACCTTACTTAAAAAAAGAAAGGAATTTCCTTTGTTTATTTAAAGGAAAATGGTTTCCTAATGAATGAAAAATTTAATTGAAAAACTATTTTCTAATTGAAAAAAGTTTACCAACCAAATTTTCCTTTTATTTTAAATTTGTCAAACAAACAAGAAAAAAACGAGTCTAAAACAAATTGAGACTTATTGTAAAGTTTTGAGTGTTGCATGGCTATACAATAATATGAGTATGTGACCCAAGGATTGGATCCCTCTCACAAAATTTGGCCATCCATATCTTTATATTTTGTATGTCTCCAAATCCTAAATAGCACTATATAAACTCTTCCATGTCGGTGCTTATATATAAAGCTCCTTTTAGGAGTCATTTTGCTCCTTGTAAAAACACAAATAGAAGTACTTCTTGCATTTCAATTTACTAGCAACTTTTAAGTAGGTTCYGACTCCTATGCGAAATTTGTAGATTTTGTATATGGAGTGCAAAGGACAATATTGTCCTTAATAATTGTTAAAATCAGAAGAATGATCAGTTTGCGCTAATGAACAACAAACCTTCATTAGAGAGAGAAATCTAACTAGAATGTGAGATGATTTTCATTGAATGAGTGAATGAATGAATGAATGAATGAATACAAGCTTTTGTGAAGTTATTTATAGTACATCTCAATACTGCAGGTGTAAGCATATAATACCCTGCTGACATGACATACTCCTAACTTACTTTCAACAACTTATAACAACCTCAAGTTGACTTTGAAAGGTGAGGAGAGGACTGGACTGGTATATTCCAATACCCTCCCTCAAGCTAGGATTGGGTGTAATGAACCGATCCTAGATTGGATAAAAGCTGTTTGAAGTGAGGAGAAGGTAGAGCCTTTGTAAAAACGTCTGTAGTTGCGACTTTGTCGAAAGATAAGTGAGCTTTATTATGCCTTCCATGTCCTTATCTCAAGTGAAATGGCAGCCCYCCTCATTATGCTTTGTTCTATCATGAAATGCAGGATTCTTTGGAATGTTTATAGCTGATTGGTTGTAATAGTTGAGAGTTACTGACTTGAGATTCTGCACACCCATTTCTTCTAACAACCTTACTAACCAAGTGAGCTCACTAGTTGTTGCTGCAGGACTTGAGCACCACGGACCGCTTCTTACCTTTCTAGGAAATAGAAGACTTTCATAGTAAAATAAGATATCCATTGATTGACTTCCTAGTATTAGGGCATGCAACGCATAAGAAAATGCCTGCAAAACCAATTTTGTATCACCTTGCATCAAAATTCCTTGATTCAATGATACTTTCACATACTGCAATTCATGATGTAAGGCTTCATAATGAGTYTCTCTTGAAGAATGCATAAAGTGGCTTAGCGACTGAACAAAAAAGCTAAGTTCAGGCCTTGTATGGGTAAGGAAATTCAATTTCCCTACCAATGACCTATAATGCTTTGGATCAMCAACCCAATTTCCTTCATTAATGTGGAGCTTCAAATTAATTGGAAATGGTGTTGGTGAAGTCATTTGTAAATCAAACTTACTYAATGCAAGCAAATCCTTTGTAAACTTTGCTTGAGTGAGAACAATACCCTCTYCAGTATGATTATCCTCCATTCCAAGGAAATAATGTAACATGCCAAGATCTTTAATACTGAATTCATTATGCAAATGCTGTCTAAGGGCTATGATGGTGTTGATGTCAGTTCCAATTAAGAATATATCATCAAAATACACTACAACAAGTGTGAGTTAACTAAAACACCTTTTGATGAAGAGAGAATAATCAGATTTAGATTGAATGAATCCTTGAGAGATTGGATTTGTAACCACACAACAAGAAAAAGTCGCACGGGCGACCGCATTTAGCGACCGACAATCGGTCGCTAATGGGGTTTAGCGACCGATTTTCGGTCGCTAAACGTGGTCGTTTTTTTCTTTGTCGCTAAAAATTTTTAGCGACCGATTTTCCGACCGAAACACGACTGACAAATTTGAGTAAAATTCGACGTGAAAAAAAATTAGCGACCGATTATTCGTTCGCTAATAGCGACCGATTATTCGTTCGCTAATAGCGACCGATTTTCAAGTCGATCGCTATTAGCGACCYAATAATCGGTCGCTAATTTTTTTTTCACCTCAAAATAAATGGAGGGAATTTAAAATTAGCGACCGAATAATCGGTCGCTAAGAAGTTAACCCC
>SNQN01011249.1:0-19479 GCA_008642245.1 Bassia scoparia | reverse complement strand
CCACTGGGTTTTCCTAGCAAGGTTTTTAACGAGGCAACTGAAACCAAATGATAATGGAATAATTATTCAAGGCGGAGTGTTGAGAAATCACCAATAATTGTTATAAACTATTTATGTCTTTTATTAAGATGAATAATTATTATTTTAGTATAAATCAATAGTAAAACATGTGATCATAACCCATCATATTTTGCCTATAAATATGGATTGCTTGAAAGCTTTGTATGTACCATAATACAAGTAATAAAATCCTCATATTCCCTTTCTASTACTCTTACTACTMCTCTTCTAATCTAGTATACTTGCTCTAGTGTTGATATTAATCAAACAAGTAAATTCTCCCAATTTCTTAACAAATCTCAAATTCTCATCAAAATTTTGTAAAGAAAGTGAAATTGATCCAATTAATTTGAAATGTAATGAAAATTGAATCGTATGCTAAGCCAATTGACAATAAATTTAAATTAAGTTGACTAGACTTTTAAGGAAACGAAAATTTTATTTACCACCAATAAAATCAGGTGACTTAGATTAAAATCGTATTCATTTATTTCATTGAGAGCTATAGTGAAAATTCGATGGTACAATTAGAATCCTTTCCATAAACATCAATTGAGAATTTGATGATCCAATTGCATGTGAAAATTCGATGGTACAATTARATGTATGAGAATTGTCATACATGTATATGTTCATTTTTCAATTGATAGCATTGCCAAATACTTCTTTAATAAACCGATTATGTTACATGAGTAATTCACAAATGATGTCACAAGATTATGTCACATTGATGTTACAAGACTATGTTACAATGATGTCACAATCAGTTATCATGTGGTTGATATTCAATTGATTAGCTTGCTCTCCAAGCTCGACTTGTAGTATAAATACCTCATCTTGCTTATAGTTTCAACTTGTACGAGTTTCAACTTGTACGAGTACAAAAGTGTACCAATGAGTACAAATCACACATATACTTCATAGAGAGTAAGAGACTACTCATTTTCATTATCCCACTCGCGAAATCATCGACTCCTTCGGGAGTTTACTACCTCTCTATGTATTTGATCCAATATATTGTTGAGAGTCATATCAAACTTTTGTACCCTTTGAGACTGTACCCTTGTACCCCTTTTCATATATATGTCTTTTATTACTTTTCTTGTTAATCTTTAATCCATCTATTTCTCCATATCAGTTCGTGCTTCCGCTTACACTCTCAAATCCTAACACACAGCACACAACTTTGATCCTGAAGAGGAGTATTTTTAATCAAAATTCAGCAAGAATTTGAATTAGTCTGCAATAAAACACATCAAAAACTAACTAGTCAAGTAATATAAGACTATATCCGATCGGATTTGGATTCTCTAGAGTTAAGCTCTATAGAGTTCACCAAATTTAGACCATTCAAAAAAGATCAATGACTAATAATAATCTTACATAAAATTCAAAATAAAAATACAATAAAAAAAATGAAAAACTCTCACTCTCACATCTCTAGCACTCTAACATTCTCCCGGTAGATGATCCCATAAGGGTCRTTTGTTTGTTTTCATAAAAAGATACGAGTTCAACAAAAATGTCATTAATCTTGTTGTCTATATAATCATGTAAGAACATCTCCCAAAAAATAAGAAATGAAAAATGAAAAAAAGGTACGCCAATATTTCCAAACTCTCGAAAATCTTCACAGAAGCCTAACAAGAACCGCGTATGTRACAAAATCTGTAYCTTTACAACCTACTCCGTATGACAGTATTACATACACAAGTTATACCTTTAAAGATCTACAAGAATTAATGATTAATAAATCAATAAGTTGGTTATCTAGAGGACTTCAAATAAAAGAAGGTAAACCAGATTGCAATTTTACCACAAAAATTTGACGAAGGACCTATGGATATACTTCCTAAATGAAGATTTGAATGGGTCAGCACTTTAAGGAAAAGACGAGTTAGGCCATGACGAATGATGCTTGTACTTGTAAATCTACCTAGATGCACTAGCTTGAACTGGTAAAAGGCTTGACAACCATATCATCAGCCAAACATCAAAATATAATCAAACTGCTCGAGCTGGTGAAAACTAGGCTGGTTTACCGTATTAACCGTAACCACAATTCGGCAAGTCAATTTGCTGTGATTCCAATTCTTTACATCTAGCCAAGACTGTTTTCAGGACAGAGATGAAGAAGATTGCAGCTGACTGGTTAAGGATTTTGCTCACAGTTCGTTTACTTTTCAACACATATATTTAATTTCCCCCCTTCTGTTGCCTGCGCTGCTGCTGTTCTGCTTCCTCACACCGGGTTGACACTGCAGCAGATGAAAGGAAAAAAGATTTACAGGTTAGACAAACATGTGAAATTCTTGCAGAGAAAAAATACATTCTCTATGTGGGGCCTTGACTTAAATTCTGCTAACCAGGTTTATTTCTTAATAAGAATATGGAACTTGTAGGGAACTCCTAGAAGTGAACTATTGATGATAACTTTATGAAACAAACAGTGCTACACAAGTCATTCCAATTCAAATGAGTACTGGTATATCTGAGTATGAATACATTTCTTTGATTTGCTGGCATCATTGTCAAGAAAGATTGTAGCCTCAAGCTTGTATTGCTATGAGTGCATCCTTTTGTGCATTCGCGGGGCTTACCAGCTTGCTGAAACAATTAAGTAGCTTGCAAGTGTTCGCATTAGGGGTCATGTTGCTCAAAGATAAGAAACGCTCTGCGCTTTCCTTCATAAAGGCCCTGGTGCTATGGATTGTTACACACCATTTCTGAAGCAAATAAAAACAGTTCTAAAGAATTGCACCATATAGAAAGCCTAAAAAAGTAAAAAGCATAATATTTATTACATTCAATATGGTCCAGGGAAGCAAAGGGTGTCTACTTAAGACACAGCCTCAGGTTTCTCTAATAAACACAAGAAACATTTAAGAAGAAGTCAGCTGGATCAACAGGATTGTTTTAATGAGTGTTTTCATAGACAATATGATAAAGTGAGACAGCATCTATAAAAAAATCAAGGGCAGTTTTGTGGATTCATGAAGTTTGAGGCTTAGCTTCGGGAGGGTTAAATAGCAAGGTGGTTGAAGCCCAGGAGGACTTACATAAATTCAACATCCTAGTATCCCTAAGATTTACCAAAATACTCCCGACAAATTCCAAAATTTAATTGCTAATGGAGAATTCACAACTGACCTCCACTTGCAACTCTACGCTCTGGACGAAGAAAGGGGAGATGGAATTGGCCTCTCCATGATGACAAGTACAAGACTCGGTATATTAGTGAAATTTAAACATGAAGAAAATTGTGCAATATCTTTTTTTATACAAATCAACAGAAGGAACAGTGGAACAGGACATGCAGCAGTACTAAAAGGGCAAGGAGACAAAKTACTTTGTAATTTAGAATCAACCTAATAGAGAACTATAATATCTGCATAACAGCTACACAAGAGAAAGGGGTAGGAGAGCTTCAATAATAAGAATAATAATAAAAGATAGGAATAAAAAGAGCAGACCTTTTTCTGCAAATATGCCTCACGACCACGACGCTGGAGATAATCTCTCAAACCTTCATAAGTTGAACAGTTGTTTGAGAGCAATTCTGGAGTTAAGTCAGTTAACAAATAGCAATACCTAGGGGAAAAAAGTRTCAGATAAATGACACATCATATAAAATCTAAATTTAAGCACATAACAGTTAGTTGTTGATTTGTTGTGACTCTTAAATGCTAAAGAAGCCAAATAAGAGCAGCAAGAACTTAAACAAAAATCTTTTATACCTGTATAAGTAATCCAAWTGCTAACTAGTAACTATTCATGGTGTAGATATATGAAATCACGAAGATGTTTGGCATAACTATTCATGATAAGCTAAATTAAACTGTTCAGGCAAGATTATGCTGATTTAAATGTCATCTTTGGGTGAGCTCTGTTGCTTGAATTGTGAAACAATTAAATAACTTTACCAAAGAGAAGAAAAGGGCATCTACAGTGATTGGAAGGGGAAGGCAATCACAAATTTGAACAAGAGGAAATAGAGAAAAAGGAATTGTCTAAGCAGTGTATCTTACTGTTGAAGTTTTGCAATGAGCTTTTCAAGATCCCAGCTTTCCTTTGGGACATCAGAACCAATATTTGCCTGCCCGTAGGGGGACAATAAAACATTAGACAAGGTTATAGACAAGAATAAAGCATATTGGACAAATCTAACTGCAAAATGGTCACCTCTAGTATATCATCCATTGTTAACTCAGCATACTCAATAAGAAGAGATTCAAGATTGTCAGACTCAAGGGCTCGTCTTCTCTCTGCATAAACACGATCTCTTTGGCTGTTTAAGACTTCATCATACTCAAACAATTGCTTCCTTATATCAAAGAAATAGTTTTCCACTTTTCTCTGAGCTTCATCTAGAGCTCTTGTAAGCATCTTAGATTCAATGGGCAAGTCTTCAACTCTGAAAGCTCGCATCATACCCTAATGGTACCAATCAAAACTGTCAGATAAGTGACAGAATACTTAACAAAGAAAATGTCAGGGCAAAAGAAGGGAAATACTTGAATGCGGTCACCACCAAATATCCGAAATATGTTGTCTTCAAGGCTAAGGAAAAAGCGAGAACTTCCTGGATCCCCTTGTCTTCCACTTCGACCACGTAACTGATCAAAGAAAAGATAAGTTTGTTCAAACACCAGCCCACTATTACGCAGCATTGCAAATTTGCAAGATGATTTTGCAATCAAGATAATTTTAAATTGTGATTTTGTAAATCACCTGATTGTCAATACGACGTGATTCATGGCGTTCAGTTCCAATAACATGAAGCCCACCAGCTGACACCACCTGATACGATACATTGCATAAGGAAATGCAACTTACAACAATGGTTTGTAGTTAGATATAAATTAATAACAAACCTTGTTTTTTTCTTCATCCGTGTAAGTCTTATACTCTTTAGCGATTTCCAAAAAGGCATSACGGAGCTTTGCAATGACTTCATCCTCAACAGGACCCTGACATATACAGCCATCATAATCAGGCATCATGATGTATACACATTTGAACTTCACCAATCAAGATGTTCCTTAAAGAAAACYATTAACCACACATAATTGTGGCATCTCTAATTCAAGTGCCACTTGTGAGCAGTACAGGGTAAATCACTTTGTCTACCAGTGAAGAGGCTACAGAGCTTCATTACATTGATACTTTCTCTTTTCTTTATTAATTGCTACTTTTCCCCCTATTTAGAACTTTCATGGTAATAGCTACATTTCTATATTTGGTAATACGTTATCTAATCTCTCCTCATCACTTGAGTCCCTTATTGTTATTTCTCCCTATCTGTCACCTTCCTTTATATGTGGGCATCACTTGAATGTGGCGATTATTAAACAACAAAGGAAGTGAATTTCTTCTCTACTAATTTGAAGGAATACTTCTCAGGCTTTAAAGCTAATTTCCTCCTCATTTTCATTATTCTCTTGCATTTCCTTCTTCGACTTCCTCGAGGTGTAGTGAAGAGAAAACCTGAACATTCAACCAGTGAACATGCAGCTAGAGAAAAAATAATAAGAAATTATGAAATATGGAGATGTGTGATAGCTTTTTAATTCAATAAAGAACATTTAACTCTTAGCGAGAGATTTTTTAAAATGGAACAGGATTTTTGGTTTTATAATAAAAGTAGGCTACAGTCTAACAACCATATTCCATAGTTTAGATCTAAATACAACCAGTTCATGCATACAGTCAAGCAAGCTGTTCTGGTACATTTTTTCCTTTTCCAAAGTAAATCCGTCCCCCCCCCCCCCCCCCCCCCAACATATGGTTGACACCCCTCCCCTATCAAAAATGAGAAAGTTGGAGAGAAGAGGGTAAAGCATACAAGAATCTTCAACTTCATACCTTTTCGCATGAAAAGAAAAGCCTTTTTCAGCTTCAAGTTCACTTAATGATCTCTGCCCCCCAATTTTAACACCAACTTTACTCTCTCCTCGCCAATTTTGCATTTTCCTGAGAAAGTTTGCTTGGAATAAAAATTCTTTACCTGCAAAAAAAAAAACATTCCAGTCATTGGTACGAAATTGGGAAAGACTTTAATTCACTGGGAAAATGTTAGTAGAAAATGAAACACAAACCTCCAACTTTTCATAGAGTGAGGCTTCTTCAGGGACACTATTCTCCATCACTGACTAACTACCTGCAGCAATCATATATGCACAATAAAAACAGTAAAAACAATCTGAAAGATATTTAAAGATACTGAATAATGTCTAAAGGACTCTAAACTTTAGTTTTGGGTGACATCAATGAGACAAGCCATTGTGTTATGGTGTAGACAAACCATCAGTTACAGACTCCAAGGGAAGGTCAACAATATGCAAAATAAAATGCAATGCACTGAATATGTCACACAGTACTTGGCATAAGCACTCACAATTTCAGCTTGCATGAATTCAGCATTACCACCAAGGATGATATCCGTCCACGCCAGCCATATTTGTAGCAATGAGTAACTGCTCCTGAATAGACCACTTTGTGCCACAATCTCTGCTTCTCTTTCAACTTTTCAGGTTTTGCATTCAAAATCTTTACATAATCAAAAATCATTTTTGCAGCAACATTGAATATCCTCTACTTTACTATCAAATAAATTACTGTTAACAAAGACAGCAATATATATTAGCCAAATCTTCACTTGACTATTGTTGGAAAACCTACCTCCATGGGGGATACCAGCTTGTCTAACTGCTCAGACAGCGACTCGTCTCTCTCAAACACTGTTTGTTCCCACATACCGGACGCCTGTCTTATGCATTCTCGATATCTCAACCACAACTGCACGCCATTTCCTAAGTAGCCCTGAAACAACATCAGACTCATCCTACAAGAACAGAGAAGCTTAGAATAGTTGGCAGAAAATTTCTATGAGTGAAAAGTCTAATTACTTTACATGAAACCTTGAAATATCTATCATTTGCAAAAACATAAGCTCTGATTAAGGTGAAACATATCATCGAGAAATACAGCAAAATCAGATGGCATCAAATCACCCCACAGGAGACAGTGTCTAGACCCGAAGGGCCTCTGCAATGAGTAGTACTTTCGTAACACAAGATTCATTTGCATCTTTCTTTAATTTGTGGAATCATCAAATTGGTAGATGATTATTTATAATGCATTATCATTTATTTTTCTGAAGTACACTTGATATGAAATATGCATAATTTTTAAATAGAAAATTATACATTTGGTTAATACACAATTGCATATCAACAAATCTTACCCAAATGTAAAAAACTAGCATGTGCAATGTACAAAACAATTCATTTAAAATCATATATTACCCAAAATTAAGCTACACATAATTGCCGATTGCCTTCTTTTCAGTTTTGCAATTCAACACTCTAGATTTATAACTTATTAATAGAAGAGAGAAGATTAAAGAGACCTTCCGTATCATGGGTTTGTTTGTGGGAACAATTGTGACTTTAAGCTTRTATATACTCTCAAATTCTGCACTTTCAGTTGCTGCTGTGCCAGTCATCCCACAAAGTTTGGAGAACTGCACAGAGGAAAAGATCACTGGTATCTTAGCCACAAAGTTCGTGAAGCATTAAAAAGAAAGGTTAAGTACGAGAGGCAGAGACCTGCAGAAAAAAGTTCTGATAACTAATTGAAGCCAATGTTATTGTTTCGTTTTGTATAGGCAAGCCTTCTTTTGCTTCAACAGCCTGGTGAAGCCCATCACTCCATCGCCTCCCCTAACGTGACATCATGCAAAAATATACTTCAATAACCAGCAAAGGTCTATGTCCTTCTCATGGACATTTTCATAGATGCATCACCAATAGTTAAAAGAAAAGGAACATTAAAAAARATGCCAGGGAACAAGGAAGAAAGAAAGAAAGAACATGAAAAAACCAGGAATCAGTTTGCAAAGTCAAAATGCTAAAGTTTACCTGCATTACTCGGCCAGTGAACTCATCCACTATAAGGATCTCCTTCCCTCGAATTATGTAGTTCACATCTTTCAGAAACAGCTCTTTCGCCTTTATTGCATTCAGGATGTATAGCGCCCACTGCTCTCGAGGATCATATAGATCTTCTACATCAAGAATTTCTTCAGCATCTTGATACCCCTGCTCCATCAGTAGAACTGATTTCTGCTTCTCGTCAACCTATAAAGATTTTCAGGAGATAACAAGTAAACCATGGTGGCACAATGAATCAGTTCCAATGTGTCCTACTAGTAACCATAACTCCTATTTCCTTTTGAAAATTGCACATTCTTCACTAAACAGAAGAGCGAAATACTGTATACAGTAGAATACTTAATTTTGATTCCTACCGTATAGTGTATGTCTCGTTCAAAGGCGGCAGCTATTTTTGCAGCTTTGTAGTATCGATCACTAGGCTTTTCAGCAGGTCCTGATATGATCAAAGGAGTTCTTGCTTCATCGATAAGTATAGAATCAACCTCATCAATGACGCAGAAATTGAAACCTCTCATTACGAGCTCATCAACACTCTGCAGCATACAAAAGTCAACTCAGCAAGGGCATACCTTTATGGGAGTTGTTTGCAAATTGCAAGATGAGAGATGAAATGGCGAAATTGAGGGCAATAACTCGTAAATAGTTATTTGTAGAAGCTACTTTCCGTGGCAAGGTTATCCCTCAAAAAATCAAATCCRAGCTCACTATTGGTGACATATGTGATGTCACATAAGTAATTTTCCCTCCTTACTTCACTTGTCATGTTCTCTGTGAAACAAAAAAAAATATAAAACAATTATGTAATAGAGTTGATGATATGATGCCTTTTGGGCGGGAATAAGAACATTGCAAAAGCTCAAACAGGGAAGAAAGACGGGACATGGGATGCCGAACTCATTAGGTCAATATYCACTAAGAAATTAGCAAAGCTCATTAAAGGTGCCTATAAATCTGGTTATGACCGACGAAAGACCATATTGTAAGTTTGATCGGGTCTGAGCAATGCACAATTGATGTCAATATTGTCAAAACAGTCAAACCAAAARGTCTAGGCGTGAAAATGATGATTAGCTAAAACAGATGATCAGATTCCTAATTTCAAGGGCATCAAAGGTTAGCAAGGCATAGTATCTATATGGCGCGATACATACATCAATTAAATATAGCTAATACAGAAGGTCAAACATTTTAATTTGACAAAGGGAGGAGCACTTACGTTGAACAAGGCCRACCTTCAGACCAAGAAATCGAGGAACTTGACCAACCCACTCACAATCACGACGGGCTAAATAATCATTAACAGTGACAACATGAACTCCTTTGCCRGTTAAAGCATTAAGATAGGCTGGTAATATGGCAACCAATGTCTTGCCTTCTCCGGTTCGCATCTCTGCTATTTCTCCTTTATGTAGCACCATACCTCCTGCATAATGGTATTTTGAGTACATTCTTCATGAACAAGATATATTCAAGCAGCAGCCAAAAAAAAAGAAAAAAAAAATTACTTGCATGACACAATCTCATGCCAAGAGAAGGAATAATAAAAGACATGCCATAAGCCCATAATATGTGAGTTAACCATAAAATAAACCCCTTCAGCCCTGCCTAGTATAAAAYAAGTCACCCTGAAATTGAATATAAAGGTCACCATTTTCTTACCAAACAACTGTGTAGCACAACAAGCCTGTCTTGTGTACTCTTATCCCTTTCCCATTCTTTAGCTTCCTAATTTTTCTCATCACACTTTGCTCAATTCTTTCAATAGCCCTTTGATCACAGTACAAAATAGTGGTAATAGGAATGAATTTCTATGTATATTCGCAACAAAAAGAATGAATAAATTTTCCATGGGTATGYAACTCCATCCCCAACCATGTTATTCTAGCTATAAAGCTCCTAGTACCACCATTTTAAATGATAGAGGATAGTAACGAAAACTAAAGAAGGCATAGGGTGATAGGGATATTTGGATGAATTAGCATTGGCTCATGATTTATTCAAACATATTTAATTTAAGATTCTTAATCATAGGAAAGACATGAAGCAAACGGATTTACCAGAGGTACTCAATCGTAGGGGATGGAGGAGAAAATTTTGTGTGGATGACTACACAGGACGATCACTTTTGGTCCATGCAGCCAACCCCACTTATAGGACTAAGGCTTTGATTGATTGGTTGATAGATTTAATTCAAGATTCATTCTCATTACCAAACGGGCCATAAATGACATGAAGGCATATAGACATTAAATTTCCTTATGTTGCTTATAAATCCCTCTTTGAACCAAGACCGTAGTTATCTGGTCATGTTTTCCTAACACTTCACCATTTCCAAACCCCAACTGCCCCGTCATACTTCAAAGTAAAATACCACCTTGATGTGGTCACAGTATAAAATCTTAGTTTTGAAAGGCAGCTCAAATTAAGTCATGTATATCAAAAAACTATACTATGATTGGTACCAACAAATTTCATATGCAATAACACCACTAGTCATCCTGATCTTTACAAATGCATGATAGCACGGGTTAAAACTGGGTTATCCTAGGAAAGATAAAGTGAAAAAGATCGCAGGGACCTGATAAGCTTGGACCATGCGAATGGACGAAGCCCTAACACCCGCTTGACGGCCGTCCCTAAACAACAGATAAGCTCCTGCAACCACAAACAGACCAAACCATTTTTCAGTCCCTACAAAACAAATCTAATTATTCAAAGACAAGATTTAAAAAGAGTGATAAGCACGAAATTACAGGCAATGGACGAATCAAGGGAATTCGCCGGAAAGACGCGTGTGAAGAACAGCAAGTCTTACAACCATTACGCTCAGAATCCGACAAAGCAGAAATTATTTGGGGTTCCAATCTTTGATTTAATTTAGAGTGACCAACTATGAAGCATACTGTTGTCTACGTAGAATTCAGCAGGGATCACCCCCTCTTGAAATCTTGAACAAAGCATTTCCCCCATAATTCAAAGTCCACCTTGCGCTGATGCCCTATACTTGCGATACGATTCCCTCTTTTCTCTCTTCACTCTTCCATAATCCTATGACTATGATGATGATTACTAAACTAGCAAATTGGGGTTTTAATCCGAAAGAAATCTGAATGAACAGGATAGTTTCCATTTGCAGAAATTCCTGATGTTTATCTGAGGGATACATGAATGAAGTGTAAAGATGAAGCATGACAGAATGTAAAAGGAATGAATTTTGTGATGAATTGATGGTGCAAGATTGCATTTTTAGAAGTAGAGGATTGATTTTGGTGCTGAATTTTGTGGTTAGTAGTAGTACAAAGTGAGCGTGTTGAGTGTTCGTTAATGGCGGTTGAAGGTGAGTTGCATGAGCTCCGACGCAAGTGACGTCAGCGGGAGTGTGTTCCCGCTAATGTTGTGGTTAGAGAGAGATACACGAGTTAGGAATTGGATAAGAGGGAAATTCAGTTTTTATCTATTCATTCGTCACTCAATAGGACAATGTCACACAATCAAGGAAGCACGGACACTTCGTCAAGGTAGTGTGTTTCGTGTCGGACACGTGTTAGAAACGAACATTTTTCGGACACAAATCCGTGTCCGACACACAAAAGGACGTATCCAATTTTTTATTATATTTTTGGACACACGGACACGGATACGAAACGTGATGGACACGTTTATTTTCGAGAACAAGACTTGTCTTCTCCTATTCTAATCTAAAACTTTAACCTCCATTATATCATTTTCTCCTACAAAACTCACTAAATTAACCCAAATCAATAGAATTCTTCTTCTCTCTCCTCATTTAGGTACTCCAAGAACTCCTCTTCTCTCGTCATTTACGTGGCTCTTACTAATTCGTCGATCGCTAATTTATTTTACTTATTTGATTGGTTTTTTGATTTATTTGATTTTGTTTCACCTAAATTTAAACATTTTTATCGTGTACATTTAACTTATTTTAATTTTTATATGAGAGTGATATTGTTAAAGTGTTGATTTACCTATATTAAATGCAAGYTTGTAAAATTATCTTCAATTTGATATTTTTATTATGTTACTATTCCCGTGTCCACGTGTTCGCTATTTTTAAGTTGACGTTTTCTCGTACTCGTGTCGTGTCCGTGTCCGTACCCGTATCCGTTTTGGTGTAACCTAGCACACAATAGGCTAAGGTTACCAATTCACCATCTCCCTCTCCCTATCTAGGTTGCACGTAAATGGATACACGTCAGTACGAATACGGAAAAATGGTTAAGAACTAGGGACACAAGAGACTAATGTTGAAAAAATTATCTATTATTACAATAATTTTAAAAATTGCATATAGTATTACCCATAAAAAAATCATCCATGCGGTTGCGGGCTTGCGGCTTAGCTTAGGATCGTTTACTCGTTTGAGTTTAGTTTGGTTTGTGTTTTAATGTTTATTATGTTATATTTTTAGTGGTTTTTGTTTGTTGGGGCTTTGCTCCGCTTTAACACCCAAAAAAAAATTATAAAATTATTAAAATTATATTTGAAAAAATGGATAATTYGAGTACTTTTATTTTAAATAAAATTTTACTAAATTTGACAAATTTGGGAAAAAAATGTAACAAGAATTTTGAATGGGAGGGTAGGGGTCTGTTTACATTAGCTTATTTTCAGTTCAGTTTTTAACCCAATTTATCTCTCTCATAAAATATTCAATTAAGTTCAGTTCAGCTTCATTCAATTCAATTGATTTTAGTTAATGTAAACGGACCCCTAATTGTATAAGTAATAAGTGTAAAACATTGTAAATAAATTACAATAATACACGTTTATTTGTTTTTTCTATTTTATTTTATCACAATTTTGAGGAATTCTATTTATATCCCTGAGACACATATCAAGTAAGAGTTTAGTTTTTGCAAGTTTTTCCATAATTCCATATCCAAAACAAWGTACTTTCATTGGATTTTAGGATACACATTGTGTACAGATTTGAAAGCTACAAGAATAATCTTATCAAATAATTAAGAGGTAAATAAATCAATGAATTGATACCAGTAATCACTAGTTATTTGAAACAYCATTTTGCATAATTTCTAAATAACTTAAGAAATTGACTACTGTAATAAAAATGTAAAAGCAGAATGACCATTGCTAAGCATCAACCCTCCTCGAACCACKGGCCTCWATTTGTTTCCGCAACTCAGTTGATCTAGCATCATCGAGGTAATTTTGATAAAGGTAGGAAGCAAATCCCCAAATCGCTTGAAGCATAACTATGATCTTAACACCATTCATCTTGTCGTGGAAGGCGATCACAGAAGCTATTGGACCGACGGCCAAAGCCACAGTGCTGATCACATTCGAAAACAAAGAAGATACCAAGAAGATCAGCCCTACCACACCAACCAAGCAAACCTGACAGCATATGGCTGTCCATACCAGAGTCATCACATAGGAAACTTTCCCTGCACGGAAACCCTGCATTTCGGCCCCCARACTCTGCCACTGGCCACTGGCAAATAATGCRACAACACAGACCGCACTCGCGACTATTGATGGGTAGATTTGCATCTCTAAAACAACCGAAAACGTTTCTTTCTTAAGCGCCTTCTGAAAGGWCAGCTGCATAAGCGAAAGCAAGAGTGCGTAAACTGCTGAAGCCCCCAGGGTGCAGATGAATCCAATGGCATACTGTGACTTGGTCACTCCTTCCGGTGCATCGTTGCTGTSATCAACCCCTAGCAGGACTGCAGAGAACGAAAGTATGACTACGGAATTGAGAATCAGTGGGGTGAACTTCTGAGAATTGATGAAGAACGCGAACACTGCGTTGAAAGCTAATTGGGTGGCGCAGATGAGAGAATACGTGGAGGCGGAGAGGTATAAGAGTCCGTAAGAATATAACAGGTTGCCACCGGCAAGAAGTCCGCCTAGGCCGATATAGATTAAACAAATATATATTCCAGGAAGAGCATCATTAGAAGGGGTTGGAAGGCTGTTGTTGGAAGGCGAAAGGACTAAAAGTGGGATGAAAAGGATAGGAAATCCGGCAGTTTGAACCAGGGTGGCCAAAAATGTGCTAGATCCACCCTGATCATAGTAAAATCTTCCTAAAAGTACAGCAGCGATTTGTCCCGCCACSAGGAAGAAGGTATTGAGTAGCACCCAAAACCACCATTGCCATCGATTCAACTTGACAAGTAGTGGGATCTCAGTCTGTACCCGGTCTTTCGCCAATATAGAATCTCCAACATCTGTGTGAAATAACAATAATGCATGCAGTATATATCAGCCTGTAAAAAAGAAACAATGCAGTATCTGGGATACAAAATTGATATAACAGTAACCCAGGTTGGCTTGTACACAAACACAATCACATACATATCCTATTCTTGACAGCGAGGGATATATGAATATAGCTCAGTTGGTTAGAACTCCCTTCCCTATTCCAATAGATCTTAGGATCGACTTTCATCTACGTCTTAGTGAGGATACATCGTACATATCCTATTCTAGTTTAGCATTAAAAATAGATGCATCATGCATATCCTATTCCAGTGAAACTTAGGATGCATGCAATATCCCAAATTGCATTTTAATCTTGTAAGTTCGTTCGTTTATTCATTAACAATAGCTAATACCTTAGATCAACAAAACGAAACAGTACCACAGAATCGCAGCAACTAAAATAATCGAAAGTCATAACAGAATCACGGAGATTCCCGCTTTTGCGCGGGTCAAAAAAAAAAAATAAAAATACGAATCACAGATTCCACAAAAAGTGACATAATTGCACAGCAAAAAGAGCGAGGAAGAGAAAGTATCCTGAAAGAACCATAGTAATGATGGAAAAGAAAGACCAAAGGAGTGATAGATGAAGAAGTAAAAGACTAGCAGAGTGACCCTCTTTCAACACAAAACCGAAAGCCCCACTCGTGAAACTCGTGGCAAGCCGTTTCTTACTATTAATTACAATACTTTATTACTCACCGATCCTTTAATTAGTTTGCAAATGATCTTGTCTAGTCCCAATTTATCTATATATCTATAAAATTGAATTTTCAAGATGTGCGCAGATCTCCTTCCTTTTGATGCTTCAATCAACAAAACACACTTGTCGAGACATCAATTATGACCCTGTTAATAATTATAATTATGATATTAATGAAATCTATTAAAAAACAAATTATTTATAATATCATTATTCTTAACAGAGAAGAATCCACGAGATGACTATATTTTTTTAAATGTGTAAAACACAAAACTTCGGTTGTAAAAGGCTTCTCCGTGAATAGTAAAAAACGTCAAACCTGACGCAACTAAAAAAGACAGGACAAGTACGTATGTTGTTTAATAATAATTCATTACGACAATTTTAACCCAATTAAGTTGTAATCTAAATTCATTTCAAATTTAAATTTTGTAAATTAATTTGGATACGGAAAGTAAATTTTTATAGTAAAAGCTCTTTAAAATAAATTTTCTTGAAATTCCCCTCAAGTATTCATACGATATATTGATATTTAAATGCAAAAAACCTACTATATCAAATCAATATTCTATAATTTCAACCTTAATCCTTACCCATTATTCCAATGGCTCTAACTAAAATTAATTTAACATCATCCATACATATCCTCATCAAATTCTATCTCCATAATCCTCAAATCATCTCTTGGTCCATAAGTATATAAAATACCTTCCATTTCAGATTTGAACAACTGACCCATCTACATGCCAGCTTCTATCACTACCTGTAAATTCACTAAGCCAACTTCCAATCTCGTAAATCTATTCCAATACCAATATTGATTAAAAACATAATGTAGTAAGGATTTACAGTATTCAACAAATACAAAGGAAATAATTAAATAACAGTGACCACGAGAGTACTACGTATAAAATGAGTTTATGTGAGTCCATACTAGGCAAATTCAGTACGCACAAACTAGCCCCACTTTTTGCTTCAGACAACTTGTGAAACACTGACTACAACCCCATTGTTTTATCTAACTGAGAAAACAGTCAACACCCACCCTCTAAGATGATCTACCGTATCGTGAAACCTAGACCCCACCTGCTAAATCAGGTAAAATAAATCTCCACAAAATTAAACATCAGACCACAACCATCAGTAGAGACCTTAAGTTGTGCCTCACTCAGCATGACACTTCGTTAATCGTAAGTTTTGAGTCCGGCAAAACCGCCTTCCTGAGAATGTACAAACCATGAACCGTAAATAACCCTCCGCTTCTATTAAGTGAGTGAGGATTTTACTTTCTTCTTATCTAATTTTCTCTGATCTTCTTTAATCTACTCACTATTCGTTACTTTCTTAGCTATCTGCTCCTTTCTTTGTTCGTACTAATCTCGAATTGGTTCATACTGCCGCATCGTCTTTACACAAACACTCTCACCTTGCTGTGTGCGTAAGTGCATCCGTCTTGGAGCTGCTACTTCGTAAGACGTGGGACAAGTCTTCCGATCTCTTCCAATCAGATTCAACATGAAAGAGTCACTGAAATCAATAACCAGCGTGAATAAGGTCGCAACACATACCCATGGTTCTCGTTTCATTCCTCTCAGGATCTCTTAACATAGACAGGCAAATATCATAATTCCTACATTTAAATAGATTTTTCGTGCTGGTTATATTAAAATCCCGAAATTCCGCTGGTTTAAATTAAGGTAAGTCTAAGATGATCATCTCCATGTTCTCTGCCTTATCGTGTGAGTATTTCTGTATCTGTGTTAAGAATTTAGTTGGTATAATTTTGTGCATGCCACTCAGCATAGAATTACTGTAGGTGCTTAATTGTGTGTGTTACTTCGAGGGATTCCATGAAGCTGTGAAGTTGGTTGGTTGAATGTTTGCTTTAATTAATTGTCGTGTGATCTGGTGTAATTCCTGCTGTACAGAAGTGCGAGCTTTTGTAATTGTATGAGAATTTTGTTGGAATTTACATAGAGTTGACGCTTGTATTGGAGTCGTAACTAAATTGCGCGATGGTCTTTACTGTTGTGCTGTGTGAGGTCAGTTGTCGTATTATTTTTCGTGCGTGTGGTATTTACCTGGCTCGAAATTGACACGATAAACGGCTTCGTGAATTTTGTCGGTGTGATTCTGCTTTTTTTCTGCTTTTGCTGTGTTGCTGCTATTGATTAGAGGCGTTGTGCGCATGCGATTGCTAATGCGATTTGAGGCGTATCCTGCACCGGTGTAAGCTGCTCTGCTTGAGTTGAGGATGGGTCTTGGCTTTGGCTGCTGTGTTCTTGTCAAAATTCTGCTTGTCTCTTTTTGTTCAAAATTCTGCTTTGTTTCTGCTTGTTCTGATGTTGTTGTTCAATTTCTGCTTGTTTCGATCTGCTCTGCTGATTTCTGCTTGTTACTGAGTTGAGGAGGGTCGGTTGGCTAGAGCAGAGGGGAGGGTCGGTTGTGACTGGAGCGTTAAGGTTGCGCTGTGTATCGAGACAGGCAAGCTCCTCATGGGAGCCGACGAGTAGTCGGATGGCCGGCAGAACGGTAGTGAAAGACCAGCTGGCGAGGTCAGGTGGATACTGTTGCAAGTTTCAAGTGGTCCCGGATGAGACGTTGTATTTAGTTCCAAGAATTGGAGTAACAAAAGAGTATCATAAGAATAAATTTTTCAGATTTTGATAAGACAAAAAAAGTAATGAAGGTATTAGTGTAATTTCAAAAAAATCAGGAGGGTTTTGGGCCTGAAAACAGCTCACTTGTGCGCTAATCGGTCCGTAAATGTCTGTTGTGGTTTTTATCCCACCTGAGAAAACACCGTGTAGAGTTGTGGTACACAACAGATAACACCGAAATAAATGTAGTAGTGCTTTTTTGTAAAAAAAAATTAACCAATAAATCTGACCCTTATTGGGGAGTCTTGAATAGTCTGTCTTACAATATAGTTTTGACACACGAAACTGTCCAGGTTATAGAGTACGTCCTGAAGTTGATTCTATATATGAATATATCTTTGGTCATTATATGAAAAATATGTCTTATAGCCTAAAACAATTTCGGGTGTCCCCCGCGTTTGTGTCTTGGAGCTAGTAAGACTTTTTGTACTACACCATTCAAATTGTGACCGAAGAGACATGTGAATTGCAAACAAAACATAAAAAGTGAGTAGTGTTTATTTAATAAACACGATATCGAGATAATAATGTTTCTAAAATCAGTGTAAAAATAGTGGCTGGTGAGTATCAAGATTTTATATCATAAATTCATATTTTTATTAACATTCTAAATAAAAAATCCAATTAACAAGAGACACACCGACTAATACACATACGAAGATTATATTGTGTTCAATGCAAATTTCTAACTATGAATTACTGCTCTTATATTTTTCATCGGCAAGACATTAATAAAGAAATTACGGATGCGGAAAATATATATATTGTGAATATTAAACATTAATTACACGGAAATGTATTATGCCATTAATTATACCATTATGATGCGAACCAAATGGTCGCAAACTCGTAAGATCTCGCAACTGAAGTCCTTACATATTTCTGCGTCGCAGATTCGCAAGCGCTGGTGCCACCTGAACCTTGATAAGTCGTGAGTTTTTGCGACGCTTTCTCATCCCAACTCTGAAAAATCCCTACTCTTCTGAGCTAATTATGAACTGCCAAAATCAAATTCCGCCGCAACAAAATCAATCACACTTATTAGGATTGATTGAATTCTACATAGGCTGATCCTGACGCACCTCCTCCATTCAGATTGAAAATTTCGATTCCGAAGACGATGTCTTTTTTCAAAACCCTAACTTTTACTTCTTCCAATTCGTAATTGATGCATCGTTGCCTCTGATTATTAGTCGCAGCTTGTTGATTGTTCCTTTGCTACTTTTGTTTTGTGATGACAGTGGAGAAGTGAAGCGAACATGGCGAAAGAGTTGGAAGATGCACGCGCAAAAGAGACCCGTCCTCTTTTGAGTTATTTTTGACTATTCTTCCGTATCATTTTCATTGATTTTCCAATTTTCAATGTCAAGGCAAATGAAAAGAAAATGACTTGCTTGTTTGATGTTGACATAGGATAAGAATAACATTTCAGAACGTTAGCCGTTCTATTTCACTACAAGCATAAATACATCTCTACGATTGGTTGATTTTTATCGAACAACGTTTAAGGCATTGTGGTGAGGATTTCTGTATGAGTGAATAATAGCAAATTTGCACACTTGGACCATTGTATGTACCTTATTTATCTATGGATCTGGTGCAATCCGCCTTGGCACTACATTGACTGTGTAATTTGTGTGTCCACCTTCTCTGAAATTACTTGTTGATAACTCACCAATATAGCTGATATCAACAAATTCAGCCAAAAGCAGTGTGTGTAATTGCTTCATTTGACGCCCAGCGGTTCAGCAATAAATACATAATGTACGAGTTTCAACACTCGATTCTAGACGTATTTTTATATGCTCGCTTTAAGTTAGTAATGATAATTTATACCCCTTGTGAATGT
>SNQN01011248.1:0-19480 GCA_008642245.1 Bassia scoparia | reverse complement strand
TCATGAATCTCGCCTTCCTCTCCGCTACCTCTCAGCCCACTCGTAACCCTGTCGATCGTCATACATCACTCAATATCTCTGCTTTGATTCCATGAAAACAGGGGGGAAGGAGAGAGAAACGAGGGGAAGAGGAAGGCATTTTAGGCGGTGGTGTGGGTGGTGAATGAGGAGAGAAAAACGAAGGGGATAGGAGAGAAAAACGAAGGGGAGAGATGGGTTAAGGAATAGAAGCATTAACGGCCAAAATACCCATTTAACGGAATATTCCTCAATGACATCACGATTGGGAATCTTAACAAACTTCAACATTACTATTCGGATTAAAAAAAAACCTATCACTACAATTGAGAATCCGTGAAACCTCATCACTACCAATGGGAATTTCCCAAATAATGGGGGTAATTGTGATCTTAGTTTAGCAAATTGGTTGGAATCGTATTCCAAATCATCCAACACTTCCAAAACTTGCTTAAACCCAACACTAATGACTTGTGTTCCTCGGAATCCAAGTATGTGCATTGGAAGTAAACAAGATTAATCACTCCCAAACTATTTGAGGCCAAAAATCCAATGAAATGTCCAATAATAGGTAAAATTCCAATTATACATACACTATATAAATATACAGCATCTATATTCCAAAGTATCATAGCCCAAATGCAAAACTTGCCGAACAAGTCATGATTATGATAGTGAAATGAGATATTTGGTATCATGGTTGGTACATCAGACAACATAAAAGTACCAAATTGATGTTTACAGATATCTCCCATAACATAAAGACACAACAAAAKTACTATCCTAAAATGAAGGGCTCAAATATAGATTTATATAGTAAAACATGAACTCAGATATCTGATTCCAAGCTGCAGCTAGAGYATATGAACTTGCTGCCTTGAAGTATTGGGGCTCAGGAACTCTTATCAATTTTTARTTGAGATAATAGGTTTTCACCCCAATATATAATGTTGATTCCAAATGCAAGMTTTAGAATTTGAAACTACTCAACTATATATTAATTGTGTACTAACTGATTTATCTTTCCCATGCTTATACTATGTAGCCAGCTTCACCCACCACCTTGGGAAAAGAGATGGCTATATTGGCAGTCAGACTAAACCGACGAGAAAGGCAGAGGCTTTATCAGATTGATTTATTGGGGAAGTTTGGCGGTGCCGTTGGGAACTACARTGCTCATCATTTGGTTACATATCTAGAGATCAACTGGCCGAAGATTGCTGAATAAGAATTTGTGCAATCACTAGGATTAACTTTTAATCCTTATGTAACTCAAGTATGTTTGTAATGCTCTTTTGTGCTGTTTATAACATGAAAACTCTTGCAAGAACGTAAGATGCAGGAACTTGTCTCCAGGAAATAATGATTTATATCAGGCTTGATTCTCACCATCCTATAGTTAATACCATAATAAATTAAGCAATTTCATTTAATTGTTTCTTTTGATTGATTGCTTAATAATTTTGCATTGATTTTGGTTAAGGAAAAAGTATGTAATTAATCAAAATATAATATATATATATATATATATATATATGCTGTCTCTTATACACATCTAGATGTGTATAAGAGACAGCTCTAACAGTCCCATTATTTTTGGGTCTTTAATAATCTTTTCTCATTGTTTTGGAATAAAAATATCGACTCGTATAATAAATTATTTTCAAGATATTTGTTTGATAGGTTTTTTTTTCTTTCTCTGTCAACAGTTGTTTGCAAAAAAGGTATTATTCGTGAGGTATAAAATATTTTTTAGTTGCAAGCAATTGTTGACGGAGGAAATAGTTTGTTTATTATTCTCCTCAATCAATTATATTACACTCACAATTATTATTATTCCTTTGAGAGTAAGGGATAACTCTAGTGGTTAAAAYTTTCCTCCTGGTTCCAGGAGATCCTAGGATTGATTTTGATCCCCGCCCTTGTGACTCTCTTAACACAAAAAAAAATGTTATTCCTCTTTGACAATATACGCATCGCATTGTAATATTATTGTTATCAAATAGTAAAATAATATACTTACAAAGATGGGGATTATATTAATGTGATAGAATAAGCATTGTAATCATACGATGTATAAGTACAATTAAACAATCATATCCACTAATAATTCACATGATGAACGGCAAGACAAAATAAAATAGTAAATATTCAAAACACATACGAAGTATAAGAAAAAATGCATATGAAGTACATAGTGTAAGACAAATTCTTCGTCGAAGTATAGGATTAATTTCATTGCCAAATCTTTTGTCGCCCAACTCAAATAATCATATCCTAACCTACAATAATTATGGATAATTCTTATCATCACTAATTCTTATCACCAAAAGAAAGATATAATTCAAGTTAAATTCAAATTTGAATTTTAATCTTTTGGATTAATTAATAACAAACTTTTAAACTTTTGTTTTGTTGAGTTTGATCAAATTTTTCGACCAAGTTTTTTTATCATATTTTTTATTTTTTTACTAAATTAAATCCAATTTTTTTTATTTTATGTGAAAAATTAAAAGCCAAATGAAGAGTCAAACCATTTCCATCTTTTTCGGTTTTTTTAAATCATATTTTCTTATCTTGTAAACTTTTCTCTTTTTTTAGACTTTAAATTTTAGTCAGGAGAATTATATTTTCTATTTTTTTTAAAGACAATGACCAAATAATCATTTTTTTAAGTCCCATTAGTCTTTTTTTACTATGATTTGATTTAGAGATTAATTTTTTAGAAGAATATGTTCTATGAAGTACTAATTCATCCCCTTTTAATTGATTTTAACATATTATTTGTTATTCTTGGTATATGTTATAGGTTTTTACGAATTTTTTTTTATTTTTTACATATTTCTGAATTCCTTTTTTACGCTATTCTATATTTTTTTTCATAACTGTTAATTTTCATGAATTACACTAATAAAATGGGAATCAACTTGAAATTAATTAAATGTCACCCATAGATGAAAGAACTTTGACTAAAAGTTGAACAAAGAAGAAGCAATGAAAACTAAAAAGTTCTTTTTTTAAAGCTTTCTTCTTTGTCATTTATTTATTTTGTTTGTTTAGATGACAAATATTTAATTGGAAATTAATATTTAGCAATAAAAATAATAATCATTATTTAAGATAATTCTAAATTCCCTATCATGAGTAATAGGGTAGTAGTTCACTGCAAGAAACTTGCTATCAATTTTCATAATTAATTCATAAGTATTTTATCGATAATTGGAATGAAAGCTCCGTTATATAATGTCAATGTAATATTTCTTGCATGCATATTATTGTCTCATGTACATCAATCATTATGCATGGCTTTTAATTAAGTAATATGGTCATGATTAGCATTCCTTATTATCACCATATTATGGAATATCAATACTACAGTATCTTGTGCCGGCGATGCGTGGGGGCGGGGGTGAACCCCCAAAAACATTTTTAATTACGATATATAATCTTTTACTAATTATGTAATTTAAAATTAAGTTTTAAAAGATTTCACTGAGACAAATGATATTTAGAATTTGTCTCAACTAAAATTAAAATTATACATAGAATTGCATTAAATTTTTTCAATTTAGGTCGAACGATAAAAACGTAAATTTTTTGCTTCATAATTTGTTAATTATGTCAATATATTTTTCAAAATAATTTTTTTTTTTTGTGCTTGGTTTTTTTTTATTCCACGTTTTTATGAAGGTAACTTTCTTTATGTTTATGAACATGTAAATTAGGAAGATATTGAAATAAGGTCAATAGTAAGTTTATGTTTTTGTCAAGGTAGAAAAGTATTTTCATAGGGGGACTACCATTGCTCCCCCTTGGTTATATAATAGAGATCACTGGCTTTAGTGTATTGATATGTTGATGAATCTCATTATAACAGTCATAAAACGCTAAATGATAAAAATATGGAATTATTGAATGGTGAGTTGTTGAATAAAATTCCTCGTATGGGTTTGAAATTCCATCAAAATTTTTTTTTTATATCAAAGTTGTTCGTACATCATGAACTTGAAATTTGGCATGATCAATTAAAATTTAATTTTTTTTTAGAGGGCTTACATTTGGCTATTAAATTTTTCCCTATATGAGAAGATTGAATAATTGGAATAATGTATGAATTGAAACATCAAATCCTTAATACTAAAGACCTGAAACACAGTAAATTTTTATGAGGGTTTAGAAAACCGCCTCAGCATAATAAAGTCTTATACAATGAACATATATTTTTCGTTTAAAGTAGATAATCCACATTTACACAATTGTGTTCTAAATATATGCCAAACAATGGTGTCATGTGAAATTGGCAAAGAATTTGTGGAGTTTCAATATATTGCCTTTTGGGTGGATATTCAAGATACCAAGCTTAACTTAAGATGAATAACTAAATATATACTCATTCCCAGGATCGAATGAAAAATTCACACTTTGCGAGTTTATAAGCATGTTTGCCTGGTGTTATTGTGATTATATTATAATCATGGCAAGAATTAGGCATATTATCTTTGAGCAATATTGTATTTAATGAGTTAATGAATTGAGCATCGACATTCGAGCGACAACTTGATAAATATTAGTTTATGCCATATGTAATAAGATAATTCTAATTGATAAATGGTGCAAGAGAACTACTGATACATGCAAAATTACTAAAAGAATTTTAATGATTAAAAGGTGCAAGTGATTAAAAGAATGTTGGACAAATTTTATGCCCCCTATGCAAGGATTAGGGGGAGACAGTGTTTATTCCATTATTATTTTATATAAATCCTTGTACATGAATAATAAGTTTGTATTTGATGGTCAGTTTTGATATACATACTATTATTGAAATTTGATTTTCGAATGTGGCCACATATTTTCAATATTTGGAATAAACCTTCTTGGAGAATGGATTGTGCTATCATTGTCCAATTGAATATGTTGATATAAAAGTGCTCCGATCATATTTATGTTAAGAAGGACAACATCATTGCTAATGAATATAGCACGCTTAAGCGTGATAATTAATACTCATAATGATAAAAATCCTCAAAAAGAAGAAGGGAATCGGAGAACTATATGACAAGAAACAAAAAAATTCAAGAAGTGACACATTTTGATGAATCTCTTGAAGAGATCGTTTCTAGTAACATTAAGTGTACTAAGATTATATAAAGTACTCCAGAGTATTAACCAAAAGATATGTCCAACAAAAATAAGATGTGAAGGCATTAATCATTACTCATGCAGAGTATGAGTTATTATAAGATCAACTATTTAGTTGATTGTCCTTGTCAATCATAAACAGACCACATATTAGTGGTTTATATACTCACATATATCATGGTCATGCATACAGTATTGAAAAAGTTGACAATTTTAATGACATAGAAATCCGAAGAAAATATGATTTTGGATGTGATGATTGAAATAGGTCACCGGGTTTAGTAATTACTCGTCTTGGAAACATGAAGTTTCATTTAATATGAAGAAATGATGTGCTGACGCTCTCTCATGTTAAATATATGAATGAATTGAATGGCCAAGACATAACATTGAGATTGAGCTAATATTTGAATTGTGATTTAAATCGTTTATTTTGAAGAAATTCAAGAGATTGTATCTGTATGGGCAATATGTAATAGGTAGCCAGAAGTTCACCACGATAGCCTAGTATGTTGTTCAGTATTAGGTGACCAGAAGGCTCACCAAAACTACTTGTGGTGTAGATTTTGGAGTATAAGTATCTTCAATAAATAAAGTACATTGAGATCCTAAAGATCAATCTACTGGAATACCATAACAAAGTGACTTGTATCAGCATATAAACAACTCTTGATTATTGGGGAGTATTTAAGCCAGCACCAAGAATAAAGAAAAATTATAAACAAAACTGCAGCTATTACTCTCCCCATGTATAATATTTTCCAGAGAGATAATTTTATTAACATGATCCTCCATCACAAGTGAATTATTGGACAATAATCATACTAAGTTTGGTCAAGAATTTTGATGATGCCCCTACATATGAGATATTTTACCAACTTTAAAGGGGGAGAATTGGGGGGAATAAAAAAAACAAAGTAAAGGTTTTTGGGGGCCAAAAAAAAAATTAATTAAACAAATGAACCCAGTAATGGTATTAGAAATGATTTCGAGTACTTTCGTCCATATGTTATCAAGATATGTCACATGTGTGATTTGAGTTGTATACCGTGATGACCCTTCTAGAAGCATAGAGAGATACATTTTGGTCATATCATGTGTAATACATCGAGATAAAATCTTGCCAATTGTGAATTACAACACTTGAAGTGTATTTGTGTGATCGGTTCCATAAAAATATTATGATACTGTCAGATAGTTGCAGTTGATAGTGAAATAATTATAATATAGTTAATATATTGTGTATGAAACTCCGGAGTAGTACATACAAATATCTGAATTATCTAATAGATGGCCTATGATAATGAGAACATGTTATCGTATCAATTGTGAAATAGCTCAATACTAAATGTATAAGTACTTAAAAAAATTTAGTGACAGCATATGATGGAACGATAATTTGATGGCATATGTCAAGCTGGACTTGTGAAATACGGAATCAGAAATAAATGTCCATTTCAAATGTCGACATATTGAGATAATCAAGTTTATCATCGGACCGGAAATCCAACGAAATATAAATAAATGAGATAATATTTTCAATGGACCACAGAAGTCATCGAAAAAAGGATTTAAGATCCACACTGGTAAGTGTCATGGTCTTACGAGTCATTTTCGAGTCTTAAGTTTATGTGTATTGTGAGTCATAAGTAGAAATTATTTATTGCATGTTTGGAAGTCATTAGATGCAATCTTTTCTTTAGCATGTTTTCTCAATTGCATCAATTCCTGTATGTCATGAATTTCATATCCAATTGCTGCAATTATTATACAATAATTGTTGTGGCTAATGTGTGAAGTTTGTGATAATGAAACGAGTTTATAATTATGATGAGACTGATGTTACAAGAAGAAATTTATATTTCCGTGGGTTTTATAATTGCGATGAAAATTTATATGAATGACAATCTATTAGCATGTTAAAGTAATCTCTGAAAGTTCTAATGAACTTATATGCATTTATCGGATCTAGCCTTTCATTTAATATATTGAATATTAAAATGTTGGGCATTATAGTGTCATCAAACTTCTTGAAGAGATTGAATTACTAAGTTATTGACAACTCACAGAAGTTGAGTATTCAGTGAGAATTTTGTTTGTGGTCCAGAAGAACCAATGAGCGATGCATTGTTGATTAGTTACAAGATTGAACAAAGATATTATTGATGATATTATGAGTTGCATAAATTATGATCAATATTTGATCGTCAAAATTATTTTATATGTCATCCAGAAGAAGGACATAAGTTTAATGACAATTTGAAACAAAATGTCATAAGACATCAATCCACATGCACTATATTTTATGATATGGTGAAATGAAAAGAAGGAACAGCTTTACATGTTCAACCAAGCTTTGAAGACTCAGGTTTTATACGGCGGATTCAACCATAGAAAGGATATTGTTTTAACTTTGGAGTAGCTCAGCACATTGGATTCGCTACTTTGGAAGATTCAAAGCTATGCACTATCAGGGGGAGAATACCACTGCACTCTTTTCCCTAACCATGGTTTTTGTTCACATTGGTTTCCTGGGTAAGTTTTTAACGAGGGAACGAGGCAGCATTCGACGAAGCGTATACGAAGGTGTTGTAAAATCTTTTTCCTTCACTAGTTTTTGTCCCCACAATGACATTCAAGGGGGAGTGTTATATAATATTAATATATTATTATGTGAAATGTCCATATTATCCTTTAGTGATGTTCCAGAATATCTAGAAATGTATTAGGGTTAATTGTTCTTCAAGAACTCTAAATTCCTCATGTATAGAATTTTATGTATTCCCCATCATCTATGTATACACAATGATTCTCTCCATATTTTCTCTTCACTTTATTTCATAACAGCTTCTTTAAATTTTATTTTATTTTTATTTGATATGGCATTAATTTCTTCAACAATTGTTATGTTTTTATTTTGGTTAATTAATTTAAATTGTACATCTTAGACTCTTAGTCATTGTGCACAATATAAATAATTTATTGTGGCATTTGATTGCAGTGACCCCTTTTGGTCAATATACATAACCCTTTTGATTCTATATAGTGCCTTGATGTATATATCACTATTTGATATATAAATTGGAATATGAGTTTACTGTAACAACGAAAAGGTCACTATATATATATTTGGGTGCAACAATAAATTTATTGGTGCATCCGATGCTACAAGAACTTCTGATTATCATTTAAGTATATCATGATTGTTAAAATTGAATATTTTTTGGCATTTTTTTTTAAATTAATGATGAAAAGAATTAGTTGATCATTTTTTTTTTTTGCTGAAAAATAGAAGGGGTTTTTCGTAATTTCCAAGGGGACACCACACGCTCCCCTTTGACTTATATAATAATATATAAAAAAATTCACGAAGGTAACTAGCTAGGCTAGTAATTATAAGTCCTTGGGTGCTATGGTGTACTTTTTTTTTTTATAAATCCCTTCGACCCAGGCTGTAATTATTAAATTATGAAACTAATTTATAATTTAATTAAAATAGACATAAAAATAATTTACAATTAAACTAGAGTGGTTACAAAAACGTAACTATAATTAGCATAAATATTTTCTTATTTGAAAAGTTAATATTAGACAATCTAAAATCAATCAAATGTTGACATATTTAAATTGATTTGATTAAATATAGTTTTAAATAAAAAAAGCTAAATAAATTAAAATTTGTCGTAGACTCATTCCATCCGTAGTGGTAAACATTTTTTGGATAACCATTGTAAAATTTTTGGTCAATTATCCGACTAGTTTCGTAACGTGAAATAACCTTTGTGTTTTTTTCACTATTTATAGGTAAAATGTTGTGTTTTATTTTGATTTCGTTTTAAATGAGTTAATCACTATAATTTTTAAAACTATTTCAGTTATAGTAGTGGAGATATTACATTTGGCCATATATTGTACTTTTGACTTTTCCATTTGATACTGCATTTTTGTAAGATTCTACTGCTCATATAATTACTCCTTTTGTTTCTTTTTATTTGCACCATTCCATTTTGCACATTTTCAAGAAACACAACTTTGACTTAATACTTAAATTGCATTGCTTAGGAATTTATAAATTTTGATTTAATAAACTATACATTAAAACGAATCTAAACAACAATCTTCACCTGATATATTAATACATTAATAATTTGCCAAAAATTGGTAAAAGTCTACTAACTTTGACTCACACAAAGAAATGCTGCAGAAGTAAAAGAACGGAGGGAGTTATTGTAGATTATTAACACGATAAAAATGGGTATTTGGATTAGATTAGGATACAATCTTTTTTGATTTGTGTATTTATTTTTTGTTAAAGGTGTTCTAGAGTCCATGTGCTCTTAAGGTCAACGTTGAGGTAAAAATTGGACAATAAAAAAAATGAAATATTATGATTGTTTTTTTTTTAAATGAAAACTAACCTTCAAATTAGACCTAGCCTTTAAAGGCTACATGTGGGAAATTTTGATTCGTTTATTTTTTATTTATATATTAAATTTTTTGGAGCAGGTAAAATCTTCAACTAAATTATAACCAGTCACCAAATGGAAAAGCCAAAATCCAAGGCCTAAATATACTCACACAAAAAATTTAAATAAGTATATTAACACAAAGTGTTGCAAACAAAAAATAAATGAACATAAATGTATACAATTGATCGGTACACACTAATTGTTTATAGGCCATGGTAGAGGTTCACTTAGACTAATTGTATACTTGGTATAAAATTGAAAACTGTTTTGTTTTGTGACCGTATCGGCCCTTTCATGCAGTTCTAATACGAAGTTTATTTATTATAGTTGATTTTGTGGATAAAAGAAATTCTTAGCAGCTCTTCTTCATCTTGGTCATTCAATGAATATTTTTTAGCATTTATGAGTTCCTACCATTCATCATAGCAAACGATAAACTCTGGTGGTGCAATGTTTTAAATTCAATCCTCAACTAGTTATTAATAAATCCCCGCTTCGTATATGGATATATTTCCATAAAATCATGCTTGCGATTTGCCTATGAATGTGGCAAAGCGTTCCATCTTCTCTTAACAAAACGAGAAAAAACAAAGCTCAAAACTCTCACCCACAATACATGATGTCGTCCACAATCACTCCCACCTCGCGTTTTGGAGAAGCCTTCTTCATCAACTTAAGGTCCTGGCACCTCTACATCTAGGACATTCGAAGATCCCAACTAAGTTACGCGTCAATTTACTGGCATCACAAAAACACGGCATGTTCAAAATTAAGTTAAATCTCCTTTCATTACATCTCAAAGATTAACACACAAATCCAAACTTAGGATTTTTGCATGAAAGAATTTCCAACCAACACGACAGGTACATCAAGATAATTACATATATATATTTAGGCATGTCATTTTTGTAGTCATAATATACGTACTAGGGTTTTAAACAAGAACACAAGCCATAATCAAAGATGTACTACTACTCTCAATAAACTCATCTATCCTCTTCTTAATTTCCATCGTCTTTCAATGAATTTTACCAACTTCCACGTGACCGGGGCTTGTGGGGGGTGACTATTGAATGTGATTCAAAAGTTTGTTTTTAGTGCTACCTTAATTCTAGCTTAAAGGTGTTTGTACTGCTTGTAGTGCTTTGTGTTAGCATCTAAAGGGTTGTAAGTTTTTAAGTGAGTGGGTCCATGTTCTCCCACTTAAGTTTTATCATGTTACTAGTTTATAGGAGTTAGTTTGTCTTTTTCTTCCTATTATTTAAGCACTTGTAATTCCCTTTCCTTTGCAATGAATTAATTGAGCTTTATTAATCTATCCTCACTTCCTTTGTCTTACCTAATAAAGAAGAAGTTCCAACAATATTTTTTGGAATCAGCGCCAGATAACAAATACCCACACAAACAACAAAAAATTTTCCACGTGAGAAAGCAGAGTGAAACAAGTGAGAAACAGAGCATCCTATGCCACAACAACACTGTTAACGCCTTCCTCCAACCTTTGAATTCCATATTTAAAGGGGAAAAATATATCTTTGGAGTCTAAAAATGAAGACTATGTTCAAATCGCAAGAGCTATGGGAATTACTGGAACATGGTTATGACGAACCGGACCCGACGCCGGCGGGCCCAACCACATTGAGGAGAACCGGCAAGAAAGATGCAAAAGGCGTTTATTTCTCATTCAATCCCGCTTTGGATGACATATTTTCCCTGGGAAGAAATTCACACAGCCACAGTGCACATTGAAGCATGGGAGATAACTGAGAAAGGAGTATTGGGTGATCAAAGAGTCATCAAGGTTACGATTGCAAAACTCTAACGCATTGCTTTGCTGAGTTAACCATGGGGGAAATGAATCAATTCAGCAATACTTGTCTAGAGTCACTGAAATTGTCAGTCAAATGAGGTCTTATGGAGAAAGCATAAGCCTGAAATTGTTGTCTCTTAAGTTCCGAAAACTCTAAATGATAAATTGTCATAGTCGTCCGGCAATTGAAAGAATCAAAGGATTTATTCGCACTTATACCTTTGATGAATTAATGAGGTTCTCTATAGCACATGAAGTTACGTTTCAAAAATCCTAGCACTAAGGTGGAGGAAAAGCTTTTTCAGCAAAGGGAGAGACTTCTTTCAAGGGAGATCAGAAAATTTTTGGAGGTCGTGGTAGAACCTGAAAATGTGTCTCCCAAATGAGTAATGCGTGATGAAAACATCCGCGTCTCGCGTTTGTTTCGACCAGTAAAAGATGCTTGAACTCAACGAAAGTTTGGAAATTCGTGAGGTCGACATCCGGAATCATTGAGCATAGGTCACTTACAAGGCAAACTATTTTTCTTTTCGATTTTTCTCGATAAATTCAAAGGTTTTCAAAGGTTTTTCAACAAGAATACACTGGCGATTCTCATACTTTTTGATTTCATCATGTGCGTACATTTTCTGAATCCGCAATATTTTTAAATTATTTTTCTGATTTTCTATGTTTTCTATGAATTTTGCAAATGTTTAACTCACGCAGAATAAACGCAGAAATAGTGAATAATTAGACAAAATACTCCGGAAATAACGTGAACCTTCTAGAACATTCTAGAAATCCTTGCTTGGAGAGCAGCGGTGTCTGTCGTCGAATACAAGGGAATATACGAATAAAATCGGAGGAAATCAAAATATATCGAGGTTTTTTTGGAAAATATATAACTTCAACATTGATGCGTATATACTGAAAATGAGCGTATATACGCTCATCAGGAGCGTTATAGCTCCATTTGAGCGTATATACGCTCACAATGCTCTACGAATTTGCCAAAAAATCAAGCCAAATTGAGAATGCGTATATACGCTGGAAATGAGCGTATATACCGCTCCTCACCTCGTATATACGCCTCATCCCAGCGTATATACGCAGGGTTTTTTTTTTCCTGCCTCGTTTTGACCTCGTGCCTATAAATACTCCCTGCCTTGCCAGTCCCGGGACAGCTTCAATATAACGCACAATTCACGTTCTGACACTTCACTTGACCACGACTTTCAATACCACTTCACACAGTCACGAGACCATATACACTCTCAAACACTCAAACACATTCGTATTTCAATTCAAGCATCGTCTCTTCCGAATCAACAAGCGAATAAGGGTATAAAATCTGAGATTTACTCACCCAAAAACCCCACTCACCAAAAACCTTTCTTTCACTCTTTTTAATTCTTATTTGTCACTTTATTGGATTAACTATTGTTATGAGTTTTTAAATTCAATTAAGCAATGTAGAACCTCAACCTCTTAATGTATTAAATATGTAGGTTTTTCTTAATATTTCATGTGTCCATGGTTTTTTCTTGTTTTTTCATTTATTATTATACATATTATATTGTCAAATACTAACTGCGTTTGTTTGCCTAATTAGCAATTCAATCGAAGGCGATTCCCTTTGAGTTTTTTATTCTAACAATTTGATTGTTTGCAGTGACAAGGTGAGGAGGACGCATATATTTTATGCTTACTAACCTTTGTTTTTTCATGTCTCATTTTGTATATATATATTCAATCCACACTTGTATATATTGTTTAAACAAGACAGGATTTATTTTGTTACATTAAGTCAGATATCATGGACGCGGTTTTTTCTAAGCACTTATTAACATTGATAACAATAGTGATCGCCTTAATCCATTGTAAGAAGTCTTGGTTTGTTCATAATAGCAACCTCACTAGTAATCAATGCACTTCAAGTCAATCAATTAGGCTCTTTTGAATTCAATTGTTAATGATTTGTGGAACTACAATGAGACGGAGTAGAGGCCGCTTACAATGCGGCGCGAATTGGGTTCAGATCTGATTCGTCCATGTCCCGAACCACGACTGGTTACTTGATTGGACGTGGGGGCCATATAATTTGGCACCAATGTTTCGGGCCGTCCGTGAAATAACCTATATAGACGGTGGCGATCCCTCAATTCCGACGACACACCCACCGCATTCAACATGCGGTTTCCCATGGCTCAATTCCATGACACTGAAGCTGAGGTTGAACGCCCCTGACCTAAGGCGGGGCGGGCCCTACAGTTTTTTGGCGGACTTCACTGGGGATATCACCATTTGGTGAGTGGGACAGACTTGAAAGTCTCGTAGTTTCATAATCATAATCAATTGAATTTGCTTGTGACCTTCGAATAAGGGGTCATGTCCTAGGTACTTGGTCTCATAGGGCAATCGTTATAATGCTGAGATCACTTAAGGGGGGTCTATCTGGTTTCATGTGGTTAATTGATCACATGCTTAAGGTAAGTCCTATCCGCCCATTGCCGCGTATGCACGTTTACGAGATGCGTGTAGAATAAGGGGTATCTCGGCATACATCACCAATATTGTGGGGTGAAATTGGACCCGCTCTACTCTTAGGCATGGTACATCTATCAGCCTACAAGCGACTTATAGTTCACTTAGACCTGACCCTTAAGTGAATAAATTGGTTTTGTGTTCAATCAATGTGCTTGTTAACTTGTGACTCTTTGTCAAATTCTTAGCCCACCAACTAACCCATCCCTTAATCTATGTTTTGGTTTCAAGAACATGAAAGTTTGTTGATCCATTAGGCCCCATTCCAATCCAATTCAATTTCAAACTCATTCGACTAGAGTCTGACTTAAGTTCGCTTCCAATCCAAGAGTCTAAATCTGACTAGATCGATCCTTTTTGGGAACTTAATTGAATTAGGTTCATTCAATTTCAAAATTCAAAACCTTAAGTCTGAATTAGGTCCAATTCATTTCAACCAGAGCTTGAATCTGATTAGGTTCGATTCAACTTCAATCTAGAGAATTAAAACTGAACTAGGTTCGTTCGTAGATCCAACCCTAGGCCCATTCAATTTCAAAAGTGGCCGTAGGTCTAAGAGGTCCTTAATTCTGAAATATGGCCCATCTTAGTTTGTATCTTTTTCTCTCGAGTCTACGCACCTAAATCAGATTTTAGGCTAGCCCATTCAAGTCTACTTTCGAGTTCAGTTCCTTAGTAGACCTCAAACTGAGTTAGTTTTGTTTCTTAAGAGTTTTCAAAGTAGACCATTTTTGTTTTCTGGGTTCTAAAGTGTAATTTCTGATTTCAGCAAGATAGCAAAGACTCGAACTTGTTCTGGGGCCCAGAAGAGTAACAAGAAGCCAAACCGACGCGCTCACTGATCACCAAGACACTTCCATGGCAGAACATCGAAGACAGCTTAACGCATTCTCGAAAAGCTCCGAGTCGGTGAATTCTCGGCCTTGATGCCCCAAGAAAAGAGCATTGGGAGCTGAAAGAAAAGAGGACCCAAGAAAACCTCTCGAGTCTGACGGGGAGGAAGACGAACGATGCTGAGACACCACTCCCTCTCAAAGACTGAGACGGAAAAAAGGGTGGAGCACTAGAACGAGTGGTCAATGAGAATCCGAAAATTCAGTTCAAGCCTCGTGTTGCTGATTATGAGGATTAAGGGCCAGCTCCTAAGAGTGTCATCACTGTATTTGCCCAAGTTCACAAGGGAACTGAAAGACCCAGAGGACATCTCCGCATTTCACCTATCTCAATGTCCTTAAGGAATGAGCCAAAGAGCTGTTCACTTGGTGTTCCCTTCTTGGACCCCATCCCATCCAGGTGGTTCAAGATCTGAATCAAGCCAAGCTCGATGATTGGGAATCATCACACGAGTTCCTAAAGCAGTACAGGTACAATTCCCACTTCCTGTTGGTTTCGTGAACTAGAGGCACACAAGAAGGGAGAGAAGAAAATTTCCTACTTTCCCTAATAGGTGGAGGAAAGGCGCTCAAATTGACCAATCGGCCGAATGAGGAAGATCAAGTCCGCATGGTCATCAAAGAATTCAGCCCAAGTATCGAGAGCCCTCAAGTTTCACAACGCCATTGATTCATTTACTGGGCTCTCAAGGTTGGCCTCCTAGTTGAGGAAGATGTTTCAAGCCCAGAAGTCTAAGTAGAGGTGGGGGCTTAACAACGAAAGGTGGGCTCCTCCTTTTTCCAACACTGATCAAATCAGCCACATCACCAATGACAAACTCTTCTAACCATCCCGGATCTTTCAACAATAGGCCTCGAGGACCACCAAGGACATTTCTTCCAATTGGTATGACTTTATGAGCAGGCTTTGATAGACTAACTGCAAAAGGTGCACTTGCTCCTATTGGACCCACTCCAGACCTTCAGATGATAAGAAATCTAGGAATTGAATCCCAATGCTATTGTAAGTTCCCCAAGGAGGGTCCACACCACTGAGAATTGCATCGTTTTGAGCACAGGATTCAAGAACATGTTGAGATGGTCGCCTCCCAGTTCCTCCAGCGCGAGGATTAAGAATCAACATCCAAACCAACCCACTTCTAAACCATGAGTTCATGCAGGCGTGGGTTAATGTCCATGCGCCTTCTTTAGATTGAGTCATCGAGTCCTAGTCTAGCTTTATATTCGTTTCAAATTCACTGTCTTTTTGAGTCTATGTATCTTTCAAAATAAGCCATGATGTCTCAATTTTTCTTTCACATCAATAAATGATTCATTTTGGCAATATAATTTTCTATTCTATGCAAGTCTGCAACACTTCATTGGCCACAATTGATTTAATCTAATGCTGATTCAATTATTTAATTTGAACAATGCCCCAGAGAGGCCTTCCTTTCAAGTCCACAAAATGACCTCCCTCCATTCCCTTGTCACATCAAATCAATAAAACCCTTGCAACCTTTTGAAGCCACAAACACTATCATTTAGCCCATCTTTCTTTCATCACCATCTAACCTAACCTTGGGAGTCCAAACGGTGCGTAGGAAAGACACGTGCAAAGAAAGAAAAGAAAAAAGAATAAAATGGGCAAAAAGAGAAAGCAAATCAAAGTTCAATACAAAAGTTCTTTCACAAAATGCAAATCAATCCAAGGAAATCCAAGTTCAAAGCCCATTTCAAAAAAAAAAAAGCAAAGTCTAGAAAGCACACTGCGCACCGTGGGTCACTTCATCAAGCCTTTTAACCCTCAACCACAGCTCTCACATTACAACACAAAAGCCCTCTCACACAAGGCATTGTTCAAATCATATCAGAACTACGTTGGCGATTTCCGTAAGGATACGTAGAAGCCTCTCTCGAGGTTCGACCGATCAGCATTACATTGAATCATTGAGGCCTTTTGAGTGCTTGTGACTGCTAAGAATTCGATTATGGTTTTGCCAGTTTAGAACCCTTCACATAGACTCATGTTGAACCAACATCATTGGCCAACCTCGTATCTACCAATCTTTGACCCCATAAGTCAAATTTGACCTTTTTTATTTCTCGAACCATAGCCCCTATGCTTTGGTCCACGCTTCAAAAGAACTCATTGACCATCCCAAAGAAGTAAAGGCCACCTGACCTTTTGGGTAGTAATATCTTATTGGGAGAGCTCGCATAATCCAATCCCTTCCCTATGTTGACTCTAACCGTAACACGTTGTCTCACAAGTCTCGCTGGGGGGCTTCGTTGTCCATCATGGCTCCTTAATTTCCCAGTTGGGGCTTCTTGTCTCCTAACGGGCCCTATTACGTGTTAAAGTCTAATTGCTACAGTGGATATTCCTGAAAATTACTTATGGACCCTGTCTCTTTCCAATCAAAGTCACAGTCTGCACCAATGTTAAGTCATCACAGTCTCGTCCAATGTCACCTTTTTATAGAAGCACTCTTAAAATGACACTCTTCAATTGTGCACTCGGTACTAAGGATTAAGACTCTAGTATCGTCTTTCATGTCTAGACAGACCTAGAAAGCTCTTTCAAATTCAAAGCTCATTCAATTCAATGTCTAAATCAGACCTAGACAAGCACTTTCCACATCATGGTCTAGAATCAGACCTAGACAGTCACTTTCAAATCCATGTCTAAGAATCAGACCTAGACAAGACACTCTCAAATAAGTCTAGAAACCAGACTAGACTGGACTCTTTCAATTTCAAAGTCACTTTACATGTCTAGAAATCAGACCTAGACAAGACACTCTCAAATCAAGTCTGGGAGAATCAAGACTCGACTGGACTCTTTACATTCCAAGGGCTCATGTAAAACATGTCTGAACCAACCTAGACACACTTCAAGACTCTCGTCAAATCATGTTAGAATCAGACCTAGACTGGACTCTTTCAAATTTCAAGGCTCATTCAAAACATGTGTCTTTGAACAGACCTAGACAACCACTTTCAAAGAACTTCTCAAATCATGTCTAGAATCAGACTTAGACAAGACAACTTTCAAACCATGTCTAAAACCAGACCTAGACAAGACTCCTTCAATACTCTCTCAGAAACATGTCCTAAAACCAGACCTAGACAAGACCCTTTCAAATTCAATCTGACTCTTTCAAGAGACTATGTCCTAAAAACCAGACCTAGACAAGGCCACTTCCCAAATTCCAATGGACTCTTTCAAATCAATGACTCTTGCCTCTCTCAACATCAGTCAAGTTACAAAGTCAACATTGCATGCAAATTTCGCTGACATAAAACAGACTATGTGTCACCCAAAGGTAGTCCTTAATCCTGAATTAGGACTAATCGTTTTCAAGTCAATGCTCATTTTCTTCGGAAAGCAATGAGAAGCACTTGCATTTTCCAGTCAGCCAACGGGGATATGACGCTCAAGGACCTAACACATATCAACATCATCGAACCGCATGGGAACACGCTACAGGAAACTAACCTTTGTTTTGGCAGGTACTGGCGAAAAGGGTAAACTCAGGGTCCAGAACGTCTTGAGTTCTCTCCGTCCCGAATCGAATACTTTGACTTCTTCTTACGAAACTATCGTCTCTTCAGACTCAGTCAAAGTGTGGGGTTTTTGACACATGAAATGTGTCTCCAAATGAATAATCCGTGATGAAACATACGCGTCTCGCTTTGTCTTCGACTCAGAAAAGATGCTTTGAACACGAAAGTGGAAATCGTGGGTCGTACTAGATCATTGAGCAAGGTCACTTACAAGGCAAACATATTTCTTTCGATTTCTCGTAAATTCAAAAGGTTTTCAAAGGTTTTCAAACAAGATACACTGGAAGATTCTCATACTTTTTTGATTTCATCATGTGGCGTCACTATTTTTTCTGAATCCGCCAATATTTTTAAATTATTTTTCTTGATTTTTCTATGATTTCTATGAATTTTGCAATGTTTAAATACGCAGAATACGCAGAAAAGTAGTGAATAATTAGAAAATACTCCGGAATCGTGGAACTTCTAGAACACTTCTAGAAAATCTTGCTTGGAGAGCAAGGGTGTCTAGGTGGCGTGAATCAAGGGAAAAATCACGAATAAAAATCGGAGAAATCAATAATATATCGAGGTTTTTGGAAAATATATACTCAACATTGAGCGTATATAACGCTGAAGATGGAGCGTCTATACGCTCATTGTCGGAGCGTATATACGCCTCCATTGAGCGTTATACGCTCACACAATGCTCTATCGAATTTGCCAAAAAATCATGCCAATTGAGAAGCGTATATACGCTGGAAATGAGCGTATATATCGACTCACCTCGTATATACGATCATCCACACGTATATACGCAGGGTTTTTCCTGCCATCGTTTTGCCTCGTGCCTATTAATATCCCTCTGCCTGCCAGTCCGGGACAGCTTCAATATACGCACAATTCACGTTCTGACACCTTCACTTTGACAGACTGTTTCAATACAACTTCAAACACAGTCACGACCGACACATCTATACACTCTCAAAACACTCAAAACACATTCGATTTCATTCAAAGCATCGATTCTCTTCGAATCAAAATGCGAACTAAGGGGTAATCAAATCTGAGATTACTCACCAAAGACCTTTTCT